>VZSC01000249.1:124123-144330 GCA_013398225.1 Steatornis caripensis | reverse complement strand
AAGCGTGTGAGGAGCCCTCCCCACCTGAGGAGGAAGGAGCGGCAGAGACAATCTCTGGTGAACTGACTGTACCCCCTATTCACCGTCCCCCTGCGCCACTGAGGGGGAGGAGGGAGAGACATCGGGAGTGAGGGGACTCAAGCCCGGGAAGGAAGGAGGGGTGGAGGAAGGGTATTTATTTGTGTTTTGAGATCTGGCTTTTCGTGTCTCCTTATCCTACTCTGCTTTGATTGATAACCGATTAAATGGAACATTTTTTCCCCAAGTTGAGTCTGGTTTTGCCCGTGACCATAACTGGTGTGACCCCTCCCTGTCCTTGTCCCAACCCACCAGGGTTCGTTACATTTTCTCCTCATCCCAGTGTGTGGGGAGGAGTGAGGGAGCAGCTGAGTGGTGCTTTGTTCCTGGCTGGGCTCAAACCACACAACCAATCAACATCATACATCATGTGCTTGGCAAGGAACAGAGGGTTCGCACACAATAGATTGGGCAGAAAAGTTATGGCAGAAGCATGGCTTTCTGCTCCTGAGATCAAGGCTCAACAGCGTCTACTGTCCTGAAGAGTGTCATTGACGATGATCTGCTGGCCCTGGACAGAAAAGGCCACTAACTCCATGGATCCTTATCCTACGCAGTAGATTGGACAGAAAACATTGCATATAATGATATTTGTATATAGTAAGTTACAAAGCAGGATTCTTATCTTGAATATGTCCTGGATGTATCTACATACACATACATGTAAATATGCATGTACATCCGGATTTGGAATAGCATACAGCTTTACAGAACAGTCTCTTTAAAATCAAGCGAAAATAAACTTTACTGTCACCGCCCCCCACCAAGTTTAGCAGCTTGGTTTACTACTGCATATTCTGAGCAGGTCAACTGTAAACTCCCAAAAATTATTTGTGTGGATAGAAAAATGTATGTGCATATTGTTCTTCAGGCTTCCTGAAGCCTGGTATGGTTACAAAGGCTTTCAGCCCATGCTGAGAGCTGAGAAAATCCAACTTATAGTAAGGCTTCCTAAACAGAGGTAGCTAAAATTATTGTTTCTTTTAAAAACTGAAACCTGTGTAATAGCTGTTTAAAACATAGTAAGGAATTTTAAAGATTTTTGATTATGGATGAAAAACTTCTCTGCATTGATAGCTAAACGTGTATAAAAAGGCCTTTCTGTATTAACACCCACAGTAAATGAATGGGAGAAATTCCATTTGCTTGTTAGCATTTCAGTCTAGAGGCAATGACTAAGAAATATTCATAATTCATAACTGTGACATCAAACCAGTGAATATTGTGGCTCTAACCTTTACGATGTGAGTGACAGTCTCAATTTCTGAGAACAGGTTATATTTTTGCATGGAGTGGGAGAAACAGCAAATGCTGCCTGAAACAAGGACCACAAACAGTTGATATATGGATCTCAGTTGACAGTATCAAAAGTACCCAGCGAAACACCTACAGATGATCACGCTTCCAAAATTGTGAGACTAAAGAGAATGTTGCTAATGCTAGCAAAATTATTTTCTGCCCAATGCGACTTTAATTCCCTCAGAAATTACTGTTTACTCAGTGCTTATCATTATTAATTATATATTGCTTTTGTGCTCATGAGTATGGCATCTGGACATGAAGTACACAGACAAAGAAAATCAACATCAGTCTCTGAGAAGAGGAAATATTTCACCTTTCTGTCTTCTCTGAAAATTGTTGCCCTCCAGAGAACCTCAGCATGGCACTGTGTAGATACAGCCATACTTTAGAGTAAACAGCCCCAGGAAAGGATGTGTGATCCTCTGTATTGCTCAATCAATGAGCATGATTTTGGCCTATGCCAGTTGCCATTTCACCAAGCAATGCCCAGGTGTGGGGACAGCACAGGCCAGGGACTTTTCTCAATAAACTTCATGGATGAAGCTACCTTTTTCTAACGTCAAGTTGTGCCATGTCACATTGCTGAGGTCAAGTTGTGCCTTGTTACATTGCCTCAGGACTAAAGAACTGGCTCTAGCCTATTTTATTTACTGGAACAGACATTCAAGTCCTCCTACAAAGCAGTGCAGAAAGGACAGTCTGTAGAGAGGAGGTAGATCTGGGACTCACACAAGGTGGATTTCATTGCATGTTCATATTGATTTGACCAACTTCTTTTCAATGTAACTGGGACAGTACTTCACAGCTTATTTTGTGGATGAAATAATTTCTTGTCTGTGAGGGTTTCAAATACTATGTAGATACATCTAAACAGAACAAAATTTCTCTGATGTAGATTCTATGAAAGAGAAAGCATAACCTTTTAGTATTCAAGTGCTAAAAAAATCCACTGAGTACCTAATCTCACCATTAAAAAGGAAAAATATAATGAAACCTGTCCATCTGCTTACTGCTTTTAGCAACAGTTGTTTCATCTGATAGGATAATTATTCTTAACTATCCCGTGGAAACATGCAAAGAAATATATAAAAATTATAAATTTTGATAGACATAATCTCATTTCCCCATCATATCTGCCTTAGCAGTTGGGAGGGATGATGTGAGAAAAGGCATCTGGGACCTCAAAAAAGAATGAATATTTCATGGCAAAAATGTTTACAAGACGTTAAAAAATTATTATGTTCGTTGTCTGGAATTTTTTTTCATTTTTAGCAAAAAGGACAATCTGTGGTTTTGTGATGTTTGAGGAATGGTTATGCGGACTCGTTTTGGGTTTTTTTCAGAAAAAGAAAGGGGAATGCTTAAAGCAAGAAGTGGTTCCATGAGTAATCAAATCAATAGGATCTTTTTGCCAATAATTTTGTGTTTCAGGGCAATGTTTAAAATGGTAGTACTGAAGCCTTCCTTCTGTAGAGGCATTTTTAGAGTGCCTCTGCTTTGCCCAGCCTCATATCATCACAAACCTTGTAAATACTCCCTATAGTTTAGCCCTGTACATCTCTGGCAGACTTATTTGAAATTCAGTAATAGATTAAGCATCATTATTGGGTGCTGACAGACAGTTGCATTCATACAAACACAGACAGAGCAAACTTATTTCCTTAGGAGTGGACGGGGAAGAAATACACGTGCTTTTCATCTCCCCTTGACCCATTTATTGACAAGAAAATTCTAAAAGGGAAGTGGGAGCTGTTTTAAGACCTAGATACCTCTGGTACCTAACTTAGCTATTGTACTGCTCAAAAATTCAGAGTGCCTAAGCGAGGCACTTACCTGTCCTATACACTCATTGAAAAGATGCTGGTTCTTCTCAGCAGTAATTTAAATCATCTGCTTCTCTACATTGACTCAGTAAGGTGCCTCAGTACTTCATACTTCTACAGACTGACACACAACATCTTGATGCTGAGCAACAAAGATACCGAGAACCAAGCAAGAAAAACTAACCACAAAGTATGTCTTAATATGGGCCTGAACTGAACCTCTATTATGGGCATTACTGCCTACAATGGAAACAATGAGACCTTTCAGAGAATGATTGTTAACAAAAGAGGCAAAGGAAGATGCGATGGTACAATAGTCTTTGTACATTAGTCTGGAAGTTGTACTTGCCCAGAAAGAAGGTGATTGGGATAATGGGTCTTCCTTAGCTTGAGGGCATTTGAAAATATCTAAGGAGCCAAAGAGAAACTAGGTGAGACTGAATCTGTGACTCATAAGATAGGATGTCTTCTGTGAAAGAATGACAGAATGGTTGAGGTTGGAAGTGACCTCTGAAGGTCATCTGATCCAAACCCTTTGCTCAGGCAAGGCCACCTAGAGCCAGTTGCCCAGGACCATATCCAGATGGCTTTCGAATATCCGTAAAGATGGAGATTCTGCAAGTCCGGAACTGGACACGGTGCTCCAGGTGAGGCCTCACCAATGCTGAGGGGAAGAATCACCTCCCTCGACCTGCTACGGATACTTTACCTAAAACAGCTTAGGATACCATTCGTCTTCTCTGTGGCAAGGGCACATTGCTGGCTCATGTTCAACCTGGTGTCCATCAGGACCGCCAAGTCCTTTTCTGCCAAGCAGCTTTTCAGATGGGTGGTCCCCAGTATATATAAGTGCATGGGTGCATGAATATGCAAGCATAGGTGAAATATAATATTCTCATAACACCAGGTTGTGAAAACATCTGCTAAATAGCTATTCAACATGGGAAACAAAGACAAGAATCAAGAAAAACAATAAACTAAACACCTAGCTACAGAAGTCCTAATACACTATAGATAACAAAGACAATATCATAGACCAGAGTCCTTGGGTTCCTCCTTGATGGGTTATTGAAGGAACTACTCAACAGTTGCCTTGAGGTGGTTCAACCAGAACGGTTAGGAAGGGTGAAAAAAGATTAGCATGGCTCTTATTTGTAAAAGCAAACTTACTATGGGATATTTCATAAATTTCATCATCTTCATAAATGATCCAGATGATGGGATTTAGAGGATCCTCAACAAGTTTGCTGATTACACTAAACTGGGTGGTGACATGGACACATCAGAAAGGAGAGCCATCTTACAGAGAGATCTGGGCAGACTGGAAGAGTGGGCAGCCAAGAATAGTATGGAATTTATCAAAGACAACTCTAAAGTCCTGCACCTGGGATGAGGTAGCCAGAGAGGCCAATACAGGTTAGGATCTCTATGGCTGGGGAACAGACTTGCTGAAAGGCACGTGGGAATCCTGGTGGACAAGCTGAACATGAGTCAGCAGTGTACTGCTGCAGCAACAAAGGCAATTTGGATCCCGGGCTACGTCCATAGCGGCGTTACTAGCAGAGATGGAGATGCGATCATCTCACTTTACTCAGCACTTGCCAGGCCACACTTATGAGTACTGTGTTCAACTCTGTTCCCCACAATTCTTAGTAAGACATGGACAAGGACATGAATGTAATGAGTTGACTGTGCAGCTGCAGAGGTAAGAGAGCATTTGAGACCCTCTGTTCCAGTATTAACACATAAACTTTCAAACTAAAAACACTTTGAGATTTTGATAAGTAAGAAGCCATCTAAATAAGGACGTAGGAAAATATTGGATGTTTTAATATACTCAATGGGTTAGTACTTTTTCCCATTGAGATCAAGCTTTTTTTCCATTAGCTGTTTTTGTAAAATATTGAGAGATATTTCCCATTTCTCTTCCCTTCAACCTTTTGTTAAGGTGAACAATAGTTTTTTCATCTAAAAGCACATTTTTAATGGAAAAAATTACAATTGGCTGAAACAATTATAGTCCATAATCAGCTCATGAAAGTGACTCTACTGATAACTTTCATTCCATAACAGAATAAATGCTATTTATACAGACCTGTTTTTGATAAGCAAACAAAATTAATTGCAATGTCACATCTTTATCTTAATGTCTCACATATGTGATAGTAGTGCCAAGTGCCTACAGCCACACAACACAAAGAGAACAAATTCATTTCAAACCTGAGAATTTATTAAAAAAACCCACCAACTATGATTTAGGAGGCCAGTTGTCCATAATCTCTTTTCAAGCTCTTACTAGAAATGTGGTTTCATCACACCAAAGAACGAACCTCTGATTTCTTTGTGGTCTAGGAAAATGCTGTTTCTCTGGGAGGCCCCTTAAGTTCTGCATTAAAAGGAATAAGAGGATGGATCAGTATGTGCTATAGGCGACTCGTACAAAAAGACCACTCCTCTGCATTCAGTTCAGACCGATTTCAAGCATCTGCTTTGACATTTGAGTAGATGACTCATTATTTGCAGCGAGTATCTGGAGGCAGGGATGCACTTTGGCTTTTTTTCTCTTGGTAGCACAATATATTCTATAATATAAGGATGCTTAAAGAGTGGATCCTGCTTACTGTAAAAACAAGAGCAAAATCCTTACTTTTCAAGCTTTTCTATGAGACATTCACAAGGAGACTCTTGAGTTACCTCATCCTCCTCCTTTGATCAGAAACAGATGGGCTTCAGCAACTGCTCATTTTTAAAAGAATCTGGACCTCAAATCCAAAATGTTTGATAGAGACTGCTGAAACACCAAATTGATATTGACATTGTTAAGTATACGCTTGTGCTTCTGCAGCACTCGCTGAAAGGGGAAGGGAATGAAGAGCAATACAGGTCTGCAGATATATGTTATTCAGGATTCAGATACAACAGGCAGTTTACAGCTACTTATTGACCGAAAGATATAAAATTAAGAGTTTTGCAGTATGGCAATATATATTCCTGGCTGAACTGAACCACTTATGTGCCATTCTGACCACTTGAAGAGTAATACTGTAACTACCAGTAAAGTTCTCATTTTTTTCACTTAAGTAGTACCTGCACATCCATCTCATCCACATCTCCCTGTAAGGAAATTAGAGGGGAAAAAACTTTACTTTCAGGAAACACTTAATGGAAGAATGTAGTATATGTAGTGAAAGAAGCAAGCTGCAATGCTGTACTGATGAGACTCTCAACATGATGTCAGAAATGTATGAGAAATTAGAAACCAAATATATTGAGTGGGTATGGCAGATGGGGAAGAAGGCAGAAAGGAGTGGGGAAGCACAGAGAAAAAGTGATTAAGTCACACATCAATTTCCTATTCCAGACTTGATGAAAACAGTGATGATTTACACCATCTTGAAATAATACACTGGGAGTAAGAAGGGAACTACCCAACTAGAAAGTTCGTAGGAGTAAGAGTCACAGCTCGGTTTTGTTAAGTAGTAAGAGGAAAAGGCAGAAACTTTCATGTCATGCTTAGACAACTGTACAGTCTTCACATTTTTTTTCAAAAATCAACCACGTTGGAGTAGAACAGAAAAGTAAAAAAATGAGTAGTCACACTGCCTTGACAACAGGAAATGATAGTGCCCTGGTGTGCTAGGAAAAGATCAGAAGATCCCATGATGGTTTTTACATAGCTCTCCAAAAACATTTTCAATCCACAAAAAAGCTATACATTGAAAAGCTGTATTTTTAAAAATTATGATCAAGAAATTATTATCACTGTATTGCCATAACTGATAAAACTGAAGTCAAGGTTCTCAGATGGTAGTGGAGGACATGAACTAGGTGTTGACAGGGAAATTGAAATTGCAACTGCCCAGCAGCTGTGGCCAAGGAATGATCTGGCATGGAGGGTAAGAAGGCCTGACTGCAGAAGAGGTTAAACTGGCTGGAAGCAGGAATGCCAGAGACAGAAGAACTCGCTGTAGGGGAGTGAAGTTTCCCTTGATGAAGAGATAAGAAACAGCCTCAGCTGTTTCAGCCTCAGACCATCCTGAAATGGGAAGGCTCAGGAGCCACCTTTAGGCACCAGAACTGGCTTTGGGGGATGAACCCAACACTGGGCTGAGGCACCCCATGCCAATGGTCACAAGATTGGTGCTGGTGCAAGTGTATATAAGGAATTGGCTCATGATGCATCTTTGCAGACTCCTTGCAGAACAACTTCTGGCAGTAGCACTCTGTCCAATGCATTGTTTGTTTTGTTTTTTTTTTTAATTTAAGCAGAAATATGTGTTTAATTCACCTCAAGGGGTATAATAAAAATTTTCCAACAGCATGCAAGCTACACGAAGTCAAATAAGAAAGGTCACAGAGTACTGACAAACTTTGACACAAGCGTTAGACCGTGCAAGGCTGCTGAACAAGCTTGCATCCAAATGCAGAGAAAAAGTAAGGTTACTAATAAGTGGAGAGATGGTTATCAGTAGCCTGGAGGAAGCAGAGAAATTACCAAAATGTACAAACACAAGCAAGGAAACTTAACAGAAGTTTGTATAGCAATACAAACGGAAAGCAAGGGAAGATGAGCAACACAACGTGGTGAAATCAATAGAAACAAAGTAAAAAGAGAAAAGAAAAATGTTTTATATATGAAGTCACATGCAGTAGTGGTTGCATGAAAAATGTTATGCCAAAGCCTCCAGCAAGAAGAACAGACCAGCTAATGCACAAAACCTTAGAAGCATTAGCCCAAAGGATTGAGATTTTGGAGCCAGAGTGTTACAAGGTGGCTCTTCATTCTCCATTTGTTTGTGCTTTTGCTCTGCCTTTGTCTCTGGACCTCTGCCAGCTGGATGGGAAGCTGAGCACTGAGGAGTCAGCAGCACATAAAGCATCTACCTGGTCAGAAAAACTTCCTACAGGAAAAGGAAGTGAAACATCAGTCAGACAAAGGTTGAGTCAAACAACAGGGAGGCATGATTACTTACCCACAGCAGAATATTAAAGAACTTTCATTGAGCCTTGCAGCATAGAGACTCAGGCAGAGGCTACCAGGGTTGTGTCTGCTTTCAGCTACAGAGCACCTGGCCCTAATGCCTAAAGTGGAACAAGTATCTATAGGACAGATGGAAACCCAAAAATATCAAAGCACATAGAGAATTTTGGCTCCTCCACAACTAAACTGCTAAGACAGTGCCAAGACTTGTTTGGAAGATATTGTCTAAGCATATCACATCTGACAAGGTATGAATGATTCAGTGGTGTATCACCTGCTTCACAGAGTAACCAAACAAATGCAGAAAGCAGTTGTTTTTACTAAAGAAACAGAGCCCATGACCTGGAAAGCACTAAGGTAGTAATTTAAGCAAAGCACTACAGAGAACTTCCTGCTAAATGCCCTCCACAGACTCAGGACAACTCCAGTAGAAAACAAAAAATACCCTCAGTACAGGATGTTACAGACAAATACTGGCAACCTCTTCTAGATAAAGCAAGCAGCTACCTCACCACACACTGGACAACCCAAAAGAGATGGAAGTAGCCACAAACACTGTTTGGGATCCAAACCAAAGCAAACAGACCAGTGTTGCAGACAACTCAGCAGTAAGACTTGTAGGGTCTGTGTTTGAGTAGACGACATTTCCAGACTACTATCCTGAAGAAAGCAATAGCAGTTCATCAGCAAGGCCTTCTGTGTCTGCCCAAAAGTGCCTGGGAAGTAAATCCAAAATGGAATAAATGAAGATAATGCTATAATTGACTTTAATATCACATATATATATCTACACAACACATTGGCACAGCTAACCTGGAGATTAAAACTCTGCAGAGCATTTTACAGTCCTGCTACCCCAGTCTGGGGTGTACTATGGCTCAGCTCTTGCCCACACAGATGAGTTTTTCAAAGCACACACAATGAGGAGGGAGCCCATGCATAGCTGAACTTTGTTTCAATGTTAAGTCAGGAGATGAGCATCAGTTCCTGAGCCAAGAAGCGTTTCTAGATTTCACCATTGAAACACTGCTGATCTTGTCTCCCAAGTCCTATGATCTGATTCCATTTCCAGGTAAAAGCAAGACAGACGGTCTCTGTATCTAACTCCAGTAAATGCAGGTACTCACAAAATGACTTCCAGGACTCTTGGAGAACCCAAGAAGCCACTGCTAACTGAGGAGGCAGATTGCACACAACTATCTCTTCTAATATAGCCATGTCACATGGCTGGGAAATGGTGACATTAACCAAAGACCTATGGTGCATCTGAGGAGGTGCCATTGTGATATGGACAAAGGTCCTGACCTTAGAAATGCAGCTAGTCATCAGGTCTCAACCTGTTAAAAGCACCAAAGATAAGCCCAACTGAAAAAAAATCTTGTGGTATAAATCACAATTAGCCTCCATAGTGAATAAATCCCTGCCAAAGAAATGCCACTTCTAGCAAGGCTAGGGGCAAAAGAAAACTAGAGTTTATTTTCACAGTAAACTGCACAAAATGTAACTGCTGTTTGTACACTGATATTCATCATCACGAGAATGAGAAATTACTGGAGGATATCAAAGTGACCATTGCCGGGAAAGCAGCAAAGTATTTTAGCAAGCACAAGTGTCTCCAGCTGTGCCATTTTCAGAGCAAGGATCTCAGTTTGCTTGGAATGACTTTGTGCGTTTTCCTTGGAAACGGACACTTAGTTATCACCACCTAGTCACCGTCAGAGCATGACCAGTCAAATGGCAAATCCGCATTCGCAGTTGCTAAAGGTCTATTAAAGAACATGGTGGAAAGCAAAATATATATATAGCAATGACACTCCTGAATGGAGAAATTGGTCTCCAGGGGCCTTCATAATAATGTGGCAATTAGTTCAAGATATAACCCTACGTTCAAGTGCATAGACCCAGGACTACTTGCGCCAGATAGGAAGACAGAGACATACATAGATTAATGCTGGTTATGACAGACAAGCAAAGGATGTCCCAGAATATCTGCTTGGAGACTCTGCAAGCATGAAATGACTCCTCCAAGAAAAATGATGCATTTTGTTTACTGCTGTATGAAACTCACATTCTTACTGTAAATGCCATTTGTCTTCCCTCTTTCTTGGGGAAAACTGAAACAATGAGGACTTCACTCCCACTACCTGGAAACAGGAAAGTATGTCACTTTTGAGAAACTGTCTGGAGGGTCCTGCCATTGCGGGTGCTCTGTCCTTCAGGCTTTGTATTTCAATTTGTATATTTTTGTTTTGCTTCACAAGGAACATATCCTCAAAGAAAGACAGAAAGGCTATGTTCTGCACAAGTCCCATGGACTTAAAATTTGCAAAAGATTTTGAGTTAGATATTAAGGAAACATGCAGCAGAGGGAGAAGAGTGAAACAGTGCATCTCCATCACTGCAACTTTTACAAGGATAATCTGAGCAAACGCATGGCAGATGGTAGTGTCATAATGGTGAGTCTGATCTGGGGCAGGAGAAAGAATTATTCAGCACCAGGAGGTTCTTTTAGGTCTGTCCTGCCAGCTTGGATTCTATGTAATGGGTATGATTTTCATACAATGAATACAGCTAAATCCTCATTCATGTCACAGCACAATGCTGATTTTGTATGTTGCTCAAATGCATTACCAAGATCCACTACGAAAGCAAGATGCAAACATAGGCATGGAGGACCACCAAGTATGCACAGGCTGAGGTCCTCAGCAGGAGATGGAAGGATCACAGGCACTCAGTGGTAATAGCTATCAAAAGTTCTCCCAAGGTGAAGAGCTAAATGCTACGTCCTACCCTGCCTGTGTAAGGACCACCTATCTTTGCTGTAAACTCAGAGCATGTCCTATGGATGAAGAATTAAAAAAGAACAGTCTGCCAGCTCCACAGCTGAGCTCCCAATCACAATACTCCTTGTTAAGGGAATCCTAAACATGAAGGAGCAGCTGAGCTGCTCCACTTGTGCAAAGAGACAGGCCCTGTGGGTCCCTCAAAGTAGAAACTTCATCCTTATTAGTATTTTTTTCTGATAAAGGCTGTGGCACTTCAATGCCTATGCAGGGCTTCTGTGAACGGCTCTGAGTCAGGCATCCCAGTACGCCTTTGTGAGCAGACCTCTGAAAGCACTACATTCAGGGACAGAAAACCACAGTCTCCAGGTGCAAGGAATAAATCCTAAGTCTTGCCTTGTCCTGCTTTTCTTTTTCCATGTGTGTTTGAGCAGTGGACAATTGCAGTTACCTTTTAATGCAAAGTCTTAGCAGCCTGTCTTTCAGGATTAGATTTCTAACCCAGTTTATCAGGCAGGTGTGGATTTTATCTGCTAATATTATGTCTGATGTGGACAGCACAAGGTTTATAGAAGTGTCTGAGCAATGCTGTTGTCAGCAGCTCACTGACTCATTAGAGCATTAGTTCCTTACCAGCTGTTATTTTCCAGCAGGAGTCCCTTTGCATGTCGTCTTAGCCTAAGAGTCCTGTCTTCTGGTGAGGGTTTTCTTCTGATGTCAAAAGGTATGAAAAAGGTAGAGGGAAAATCTGACCTGGACTAATGGATTCACTGTGATTTTCCTAATCCCCTAGCTAGAGCTCTTCAACTTGTTTTGAAGAGCCGAAGTGAGGAAAAAAGGCTGAGAAGTCATACGGAGTGTATGACTAAGTGGACAGAAGAAGGTGATATGGCTACCTGGATCCCTATCTCCATTTCTCTACACTTTCCTTCTTTTCCTGGGCTCACTTGTTCTCTTCTCTTTGTGTCCAGCCCTCTGCTTTCTTTGCCTTGTTCTTTTACACAGACTCTCTTGGCCCTCAGTTCTCCTTTGGTGTCCATGACACATTTGGGGCTGAGACATGAAGTTGTCCACCGGTAACGTGGGGACTCTGCCAAAGGGGCACTTGGTAGACCACCCAGGGGCTTATACAGTCTGTAGTTCATTCCCCAACAAGGACTTCCCAAAACCCCTTCTAGTATCCAGTCTACTGCATGGTCTGCCACCTTCTATGCTCTCTGCTGAAAAAGACCAGCTGGATCTGCAAACCACCACCCAGGTTTCTTTTTGTGTCTTCTTGTTTCCACCAAGAGCAATATTTACCGAAATGCTAGCAAGTGTGATGATTTTATGAGCAATACTCACCATACAGCAACTGCTGTTGTTTCCAGTGCCTAAAAGAAAGCTGATGAAAACTGTGAGAACCTGCCAGCAGTATCTGGAAGCCATGAACCCATGATGAATGAAAGCTGGGGTCCGATGTCTGCTCCTGCACAGACTGTCAGCACCCCAGCAACACTGGGGCTTGGCAATGGGGGAACAATGCAGTCATGGAGGTGTGTTCACCAGTAGGGACTAGGAGTTTTGTTTGTTTGCTTTTAATACTTATCTACATTGGGAAGCTCTGGTTGAAAAGAATTATCGAGCACATCGGTCAGATCCATGAGTTCCCCTGAAGTACCCATGGCCAGAAAGAAACTGAGCATAGCACAGAGTAACACCAGCGCATGTGTCACCCTGTGTCCCCCTGGCAAACACAGCGCTCAGATCTCTTTATATAAGGTCAAGTCATCTCCTGGTCATGGACAAAACTCCACTCACTTAGAGGAAAAGAGCTGACTGTGCACACACCTACACTGAAAAAACAGGTGCATTATTAGAGGAGCTTGGGAAGGCATCTCAGCTGCTAAGCAGGGTGTTTGTGCTGGCCCTCTCCCACGCTACACACACGTGTGGGGTGCGAGGCTTCCACACTGCCTGGGCAGGGAGGGACTACTGGAGTGAGGCAATTGCATTGAATGGGGAGAAGGGGAACCTGGGGATCAGCAGTACGGAACTAGGGTTTAAGCCTCTACTGTCGAATTCAACAGAGATATCAAAGCAGGGTAAAAAATCCTTACTAATAATACCCTTGGTGAACCAGGCTGTGGTTTTGACCTTGGCGACAGTAAGGACTAACAGTCATCTATCAGGTATTAGCTCAGGTTTTTCACTGTGATCCCTTTCTGACTGTTCTTGCTGTAACAGAAAGATTGTCTCCTCTATCCGTATTTCTCTTTAACATCCTGCTACTGCTTTTTTTTCTGAAGGTTGAGAGTCACCCACAGATCTCTTCACAGGTTCCTGGGGTACAGCTTGAAAAAACCTGTGTCCTTGGTGGGTTTACTAAAGGACAGTCCTTTCCAGCCAAAGGACATTCAGGTCTCCTTGTGATGACGTGGGAGCCTGTACAGAGACCTGCTGAAAGCATCACGTGACTGGCACAAACTTGCAGGCAGCACGGGAAGAAGTCGGTGGTGGGGAGGGAATGAAGGGACAGCAATAATACACATATGACTTCTTCATGCTTGAAAAGGGAGAATGGGGAGAGAAAATACTCTCCCTGGAGACCGGGTCCTCTGGAGCACTTCAGTCTCAGCGAAGCGCAAAGGCCTGTCACATCATTGCAGNGTGGGTTTACTAAAGGACAGTCCTTTCCAGCCAAAGGACATTCAGGTCTCCTTGTGATGACGTGGGAGCCTGTACAGAGACCTGCTGAAAGCATCACGTGACTGGCACAAACTTGCAGGCAGCACGGGAAGAAGTCGGTGGTGGGGAGGGAATGAAGGGACAGCAATAATACACATGACTTCTTCATGCTCGAAAAGGGAGAATGGGGAGAGACAATACTCTCCCTGGAGACCGGGTCCTCTGGAGCACTTCAGTCTCAGTGAAGCGCAAAGGCCTGTCACATCATTGCAGCTTAAGAAAATTAATGTCTCTGCAGCTGAAGACAAAATGGAAAACAGTCCATTATATAAAGTGCTGCCAATTATTGTTCTTTTATTTGCACACAGAAATGATGGGCGGGTACGTGTGTGCCTAGAACAGGATGTTTCTGCTCATAAAGTGTCCACTTATCTCTGTTTAGACCCCTTCCTAGCCCTAAATACCAGGCCGACTTCTACCACTCTTGCTCAGATGAACAATATAATGGAGCGTGACCTCTGTGGTAAATGCAAGAAAAGATGAGGACAAATATGCTAGTCCCACGAGATGAGGTTAACAGCAGTCTGGAAGAGTGGAAACCAGGCTTATCTCCTGTGAAGCATAATTTTAAGCCTACATTAGTATTTCTATTTTATTTTATCACCAACATACAAGGGCCAGTACAGGTATCCTTATTCCCGGCAAGCAGTGTATTGCTATGTAAACTACTCCACTATTCATAACAGCACAGCTTCTAGAATAATATATTCAATTCATATTTATTGTAAGTAAGAGTATCAAAATTTGGACAGCTATAATGATGAGGGTACTGTGAGCTTTTAAAAGTGAGGTCTTTCATTTTAATGTGTACTGTGTAATATACCTGAAATATGATGACTTGTTTAACAACATGTTCAAGAAAACAGAACTGTTCTTTTAGTGTTAATGATCCTTGTTAGATAAAATAGAAAGCATCTTAAAAACCAGAATGATAAAAAGACCCTAATATTTCCTAATGTTTTTGAATAACAATCTAATAAAATTAATATAACTTTCTACTAATGGGGCCATTTTCTTTTCTTGGGTTAAAAAGCAATGAGCCATGTACAGCAGCATAACCTGCAGTCTTGGGAACATGGAAATTCCTTGACTAAAGAGATGAAAAGATTTAAAGATTCTAGGGGTTAAAATGAGTGTTCCTACTAATTTCAAACCTCCTCTCACTCATGGTGTAGTCTCCTGAGCATCACAATTCCCCTTCCCCTCTGTTGGGCCCACAGAGCCATAAAAGGATCAGGAGGGAGTGTGATTTGCTATGATTTGGGATTAAAATAAAGCAAGGAAAAATACCCTGCTTTTCTTGGGGACTCTGAAGCTGGGAAAAATGCTTTGGAGCTCTACCCTAAGACTGTAGCACACGCTTCAGAAAATGGATGATATTGTTGGCCAGACTACTAAAAGGTTCAAAGCAGAAATGGCCAGGATCTTGGCAGTGACTAAAACCAGAGGTGAAGGTCTGCAGAGACTTCAAAGGTTTACTCACCACATGTATTTGAGCTAAGGACAAGCCACAGAATGTACCTGATGCAGCAGCCTCGTTTAAGGGAAAGCTTTGCTTTTCTAAATCCTTTACTGTGTCTCCAAACTACACTCAACCTTTAGATGGAAAATGAGAATTTTATAGTGTGTCCATCTACATCTAGTAGTTAAGTCAGATTAATATATGTTATGCAGGTAAAAGACAGCAGCTATTTCATGCTTCNCAGAATGTACCTGATGCAGCAGCCTCGTTTAAGGGAAAGCTTTGCTTTTCTAAATCCTTTACTGTGTCTCCAAACTACACTCAACCTTTAGATGGAAAATGAGAATTTTATAGTGTGTCCATCTACATCTAGTAGTTAAGTCAGATTAATATATGTTATGAAGGTAAAAGACAGCAGCTATTTCATTCTTCAATACCTACTCCCAAGTAAATATCTTTATGCAGATAGTTATTCAGGAACATTTATGCTGAAATAGCTACCCCCATGTGACTGCTTAGCCCTGNAAAGCTTTGCTTTTCTAAATCCTTTACTGTGTCTCCAAACTACACTCAACCTTTAGATGGAAAATGAGAATTTTATAGTGTGTCCATCTACATCTAGTAGTTAAGTCAGATTAATATATGTTATGCAGGTAAAAGACAGCAGCTATTTCATGCTTCAATACCTACTCCCAAGTAAATATCTTTATGCAGATTCAGGAACATTTATGCTGAAATAGCTACCCCCTTGTGACTGCTTAGCCCTAAGCAGTTGTGAATGCAAAACATTTGCACCAATTCTCTTTCAATTAACTTACCCAAACTGGCAAAACTACTGTGGATTGTATCTGTTGGGCTGAAGGAAAATTGTATAGGCACAAGCTGCCCTCTGATGACCCCCTTTGTAAAAAACACGACAATTTCAAAACAAGTTCAAGTGTTTCATGAACATTTCAGACTTTAGAAAGACACTTCTTGGATAAAAGCTTTTCCATTTAAAATGCTCTAGCTCTCCCTCAGACACTCCCAAGGCATCCATGTGTTTTGGAAGGCAATGTTATCCAACACAAGACAGTACAAGAATTACTTACCCTTAACAATTTAGATTTCTTTATCTGAATACTGTTAGGTTTTATCCCCTGAGAAATATACATGGCAGATGATCATCTCCACAGTGTAACAGAGAGGGGGAGATCCCTTAGGCACAAATTTGGCATTTCTGTTTTCCTTCCTTTCTAGTTAATTATTATCCTTTATTATCAGATTTCTGCTTCAAGACCCCAGCTGAGAGTAAAGCTCCTTTAGATACCATGCTGTGCAGACACACAATAAAGATTTTATCATAAGCTTCAATGATTTTACAGTCTTTCCTACTGGGACTGAGCCAAAGTGTCCAGTTGCTAATTCGTAAGACAGTGATGGGCAAGTTAGGCTAAACAGGTCCTTCTCTGGTTTGCATCACTCCATGCTCTCTACCAACACAACTGAGATGGTTAATGTTAGAGAAAATACATGGTACTTTGTTTATGAAAGCAATAAGAATTGCTGGAAAATGATTGTGTTTTTCTCAATAAATGCCAATTCAGTGAAGACAAACCTTTTTTTTTGCCTTGTAGAAGAAGATCTAAACAATACAAGCTGTGTGGACATCTAATTTCAATGTTGTTGGGTTTGGTTTTCTTCAGGCAACAATAGCTTTTTCTTTAGAGATTTAATTTGAGCAACAAATACTACAAATTAAAATTAAAATAAGGATTAAAATGTGCCTAAAACCCTCAAGATGATTGAGAAGATATTTTTATTAGCTCAAACCAAAATATTGTCATAATTTCTTTTCACAAACAAAATTTTGGATGTTGAATTATCATTCAGAGTTGAAGCTAGTAATATTTTTCTACGCGCTAAAACATTTTTGAAACAGAACACCAGTTTCTTAAAAGTTCAATTCTCTCATCTCTATAGAATAGAGTTATAGGAAGGCACATGCAGGAACAAAGAGATACTTCATGTCTCCTATCCTAGTCTGGGGGTTTTTGAGGGAATGAGGCCTAAATAGTTAAGGTAAAGGCTATTGGGAAAGAATAAATTCTTTTCAGGGAATTCCTGAAATCTTTTAGTCTGATCTCATGTGAAGTATAGAACTTTCTTGAATTCCTGTTTGAATGCAATATTTCATAAAAGCACAACATCTTCCTCCTTTAAAATTGCCCTTAATGAAGACCCTACTATAACCTTCATTATTTTATGTTTTTTGAGAAAATTTTTCTTTTTGAATAACACACTCGAAATGTGAATGTCTAATGCTATGTACAACTAGTATGCAATTGTTTCCTGCCCCCAAAGCCTATTGGGAATGATCCATAGCTTGTCGTGTCTACCAGGCCCCGCTTAGGCATTGCCTGAGACTGTGCTCGTTGACAGTGATCAAAGCCAAAGGTTGGACGGACAGATTATTAGATGTGTTAAAAACTGGCTGGACTGACAGACTGAGAGCGCAGTAATCAGTGGCTCAGTGCCCAGTGGGCAGCCAGTCATGGATGGAATATTTCAGGGGTTTATTATCTTTATCAGTTACCTGGGTGATGAGGCAGAACAGACCCTCAGCAAATTTCTGGATTAAGTTAAATTGGAGGCAGTGGACATGCAAAGCAGTAGAGTTTCAATTCAGGGCGACCTTGGTAGATTCAGGGATGGGACCAATAGAAATTTCAAAAAGTTCAAGAAAAAATGCCAAGTGCTCCAGCTGGGGCAGAATAACTCCATTGTTACAAACCTCAGTACACATGGGGAACTGACTGGCTAACTGTTGAACAGTACCTGAGAGCTCTGGTGGACACAAGGTTCAATATCAGCCCAGAGCATGCTCTCCTCACAAATAAGACAAACAGTATAGCAGTGTTATTTATGGAGGAGCAAGGCCAACAGACCAAAGGAGGGTATGAGCCTCCTCTATTTGGCCCCAGTGAAACCATACCTCACAAAACTCTGTCTAGTTTTGGGTCTTCCAGTCCAAGAGAGATATGGAGAAACTGGAAAGACTCCAAAGGATGGACATAAAGATGGTCAGTACCTAGAATTCCAACAAGGAGATATTAACAGAGCTAGGCTTGTTTGGCACAGTGAAGAGGAGGTTAAACGGTGACCTAATTGCAGCCTATATGATTTGAAGCAGAGACAGAAAATCCTTCCAGTAATAGCAGGCCATATATAAAAAATAGCAACAGTCACAGACTAGGATATGGGAGGTTCAGGTTGGACATAAGAGAAAATATTTTCACATGGAGTGGAACAGGTTGTCCAAGAAGGCTGAAAATCCTCCGTTCTTGAAAGTTTTAAAGTCAGCTTTGTAAAGCCACACTCCTTTAATGCTGGTGATCATCAGGCAGGAGGTTGGAGAAGAAAACTGCAGAGATCACTTCCAACCAACATCAGTCCTTGTTCTTACATAGGCACAGCCTAAGGCTTTCATAAGGCTTTAGGCAAATTTTGCAGTGGGAGCACTGATGTCTCCAGTTGCCCACTCCACTTTTCTGCTGGTACTTACTGCTCTTGCTGAAGTGCCAACAGAAAGGAGCACAGGTCCCTGCCTCAGCTGCTGCCCCACAGTCATGGCATGCACACTGAGAACCGAGGCCCAGGCATGAGCTTGGCTTCACCCACTCCAATAGGGAAGGGACTGTAACAAACCTTTGAAGACACAGTAAGATCTGATACCACTCGACTGTTTGCTAGCCCAACTTTGACCTGGCAGACTAGGCTTAGCCACATTTGCAAGCACAGCCTTTTCAAGACTTGCTGAATGGAGCAATAGAGCTGTTATCTACCCTTCCCACTCGTAGACTTCGATATACATGGTTAATGAAGGAGACCTTTATCGAACTATGGTCTCTGTCTGTATCTCTGGGCAGTAACGTTCACAAAAATGTGTTTGATAAAAGGATTAAGACACAATAAGATTATTCTAACGTTGTATCCATCATGTTCAAAATTCATCCAGTCCTGCCGACAGACAGTCATAGGAAAGGTAATTGCAAGATTCTTACTTAGGGCAGCAAAATATCACTTTTCTCAAAAAAATTACAAAAATGGCTGATCCTGCTCTTTATGTTGTGATTCATTTTCACCTGTTATCAGAAACAGATTTACCAATTCATAGATGTAAGGAAAACTCATCTTTTCCAATGATATGCTATAAATCCTCGTTTGTCAGCGCTACCCTGAAAAGTGCAAAGCATCCCACAAGAAGAAGCCCTGTTGTGGCCTCCCACACACACAAGCTCTTTTACTCTGAACTGCAAGCCTAAGTTTCCTAGGAAATGCAAACAGCTCAATACACTCCAGAAAAGCAAGCTAATTTATATACCATTTGACAATATGAGTAATCATTCATGTGACTTTCAAGTTGGATGACTGCTGATCTCGTTTTTCACCTTGAATTAATTCACTACCCAAAACATTTGCGTGGAGGCAAGCAGTACCGACAAGGCAGGTTTATCTGCCTTAGATAAGCAGCTGGAATGAAAGAGTAGCCAAACTGAAGAAATGAGCATGTTGAACAGACCATGAGACTGTCCAGCCCGGTTTAGCATGCTCCTCAACCCCCAGGTACATGCCTGCTGGTAGAAGTCCACAATCTGCTTACGGGATTTCTTTATGCTTCTTGCTTTACGCACAGCACAGCCCGCGGGCGAGGCAGCAGCCCTCCTCAGGTACATCTGTGTACGCTGGGTGGAGGCTTCAGAGATCAGTGCGCTTCCTCAGACAATGGCTTCTCATTGCATGCCTCACTACTACACTCGCTGTCTTTGCTAGTTTGGGAGAAGGAGAGGAGAAAACCTGTGTTTTGGTGTTCTGCTCACTTGCAGTGCCAAAGTACCTTCAGACCAGACTTCGTACAGCACAAGGACAGCAATCAGACTGTGATGATCACCTCTCATTACCAGAAGTGGCACCCCTTGTCTACATTGTTAGTAAATGTATATTCATACAGGAGATAGCCTGTTTAACCCATCAATATTTTTTTATGTAGATATGCATTTTTTTCCCCAGTA
>VZSC01000249.1:89418-106563 GCA_013398225.1 Steatornis caripensis | reverse complement strand
TGTACCAACAGGCAGGGTCATAGAGTGCCCAATTATCCCAGCTCTTTGTTCTCATATGGTGCTGAATGATCTGACATTGCAATGAAGCTTGTTAGTAGGGGCAAGCAGGGTCTACACCACAACAGTGCTGTAGAAAAAGTCCTCTGTTCCATAGCTTTTGCCACCCTGGACACTATAGAGTTTCCAGTCCTAATGCCACAGGCAGGGCAGGAAAGCAGTTTTTCAACATGCATTTGACAGACAAAGGAGCACTAAGTTTGCCAGCCTGGAGTGGGGCTGCAAATTCCCCGCCCCTTGTCCGTAAATACCACAGACATTTAAGACTAAAATGCTGTGCTTGGAGGAGGAGGGAAATATGTTCTTGGTGCCCCCAGCTATTCCATAAACACAAGTTGCCATCACCCCATCCTTAAAAGCACAAAGTCTTTCACAGGAAAGGGGATAAAGCAGCTTTGCTGCAGGGCAAATTACTCTTCCTCTCAATCCCAGTTTACATTGCAGTATCAAGGCTGCTGCCAAGGCATGGTGCTAAGCCTGTTTTTATTGCTGGTGGACTTCATGTCTCTGCCAGAGAGAAGAAGCGCTGCAGAAAACACACTGGCAGGCCGAGCTTTTCTAGAAAGATCTCCAAAGGTAAAACTGCTGTGGGAGTGCTGCCATGGGAGTAATGAAACTCTTTGCTTGAGAAAGAAGTGTTTTATTTTGCATCTGCATCCATCAGCAGAGCCACCTCTGGACACCTCATCCATTAGGCAAGGGTGGCCCTGCACATCAGGAGGGTTGGCTGACACTGCAAAGCCAGGGCTCTAGGGAGCGCAGCCAGTGTTAGAGACTGCCCTGTCCATCCTCGGCTGCCCCACTGCCCACAGCAATCCCTGTACGCGNCATCTGTATCCATCAGCAGAGCCACCTCTGGACACCTCATCCATTAGGCAAGGGTGGCCCTGCACATCAGGAGGGTTGGCTGACACTGCAAAGCCAGGGCTCTAGGGAGCGCAGCCAGTGTTAGAGACTGCCCTGTCCATGCTCGGCTGCCCCACTGCCCACAGCAATCCCTGTACACAGAGTGCTTCCTGAGGCTGGGTCCACCCTGTTCAAAGAGGCACCTGTGCAGCCTGTCCCCTTCCGTTCACAGCTCCTGTGATGCTCTGCACACCTTTATCACCTCCCCTATACAGTAGTTATCGGATCAAATTGTAGCTGTGTGGTAGCTGCTGAGTTAACTCTCAAAGCAGCAGGGACAAGCATGAGCTTAATTACCATTTGACCTGCCTGGAGAGTGAACACAGTAACAATTTATTGAGCCTGTCTTTCCCTCAGTATCCCACGTGGAGCAAAGCATAGGCATGGACAGCATTGTGCTGCTGTTGCAATGGTAGCAATCGGCATTTGGCTCATTAGAGAACATGCTTTGACCTGCCTGAATTTCAATGAGTGCTGACATTTAGCTGAGAATGGAAATCCTGAAATGTCCTGAATCGTCTCTTTCCATTAAAGTTAATCCGCATTATCCTGCTGCTGGCTGCACTCCAGCGCGTGGGAATCCCCAGTGCTCTCTGCCATGAGTGATTAGCTGGCAGTGTGAGGCAGAGGGAGCGGATGTGCAATTTTCCCTCGCTGTGGAATTGTCATCTGTGTGTGAGATAACAACATCCCTCATTCATTAACGTGATTTCAAAAGAACCCTGCAGTTTCACTTGCATTAGAACTGATGATGACCTAATGATCTGAAATCTTCTTTAACGAGTTATCAGTCCAGACAATTTCGGCTGCAATTTGATGATTTTTGTGTGTTTAATGGGCTAGGTTCATACTTGAATTTAATTGCTATAATGCCACTGGCTGAGCTAGAACTATGCCAGTTCAAACTGTTGAGGGTTTGACTCTTGTTTAGGTATCTGTATCACTTTTGCACAGGCTGCAAATGTCTTCTAAGTGACAGGAAAATCTCAGAAAGCATGAAAATAGAGTATTTCAGTTTAAATAGCATACTCTTATTTTTTTAAAAATGTGACAATGTTTTTCTTTTTATCCCATTAGTTTTACTGTCTGGGTTGATTAAATACTGGTCATCTTCAGAAGCTTTGGTGAAGAGCAGACCTAGGTCAAATAATCTTTGTATGGTCCTTCTCTAAAGACATGCTATGTTCAGGATGTATGAATCAATACATAAAATTCTTTGCCTTGCTTACATAGTCTTGACTGTATCATAGAGTACATCTGCATCATAGACTACATCTGTCTTGCTACACAAAACTGAAGTCAGGGGCCATGTTGCTGGGAAAACAACATGCCGTGAGGCCAGGGAGAAAGGCTACAGAGCCCTAGGCCCCCGGTCTCTTCTGAGTTCAATGTGGTGTGTCCCTTGAAGGCTCTAAACCATAATTACTGATTTGTTCATGTGGGTTTTTTCCCAAGTTCAGATCCATAGCCAACATGAGGCTATGGGTCTCAGTCCAGTAGGAAGCTGTTTGCACAGTGGGAAGCTCAAGGTTTGTGTGGCATACTGTGAAAAGTCCTGAGGGCACTGTTGGATGGCTATGCAGGGCAGAGGGAAGCAAAACCGAAGCAGTCATGCTCGGCTGGTTTAACAGGAGTGGGTCAGGCCATGNCTAAACCATAATTACTGATTTGTTCATGTGGGTTTTTTCCCAAGTTCAGATCCATAGCCAACATGAGGCTATGGGTCTCAGTCCAGTAGGAAGCTGTTTGCACAGTGGGAAGCTCAAGGTTTGTGTGGCATACTGTGAAAAGTCCTGAGGGCACTGTTGGATGGCTATGCAGGGCAGAGGGAAGCAAAACCAAAGCAGTCATGCTCAGCTGGTTTAACAGGAGTGGGTCAGGCCATGTGTTCCTGTGCAGTGCTTGGGCAGTGTGTCAGAGAACACGGCCCCAGACCAGCACCAGTGATGCAGCACCGGTCCTGTGTCTTGGACCACTTCGGCAAGATAACATAACAAGATCCTTATGGTTTTTATTTTTATTTCTGCCTTAAGAAACTTCCCAGGTTTCAGTAATGACATGGCAACCAACACTGTGATTTCATTGACCTGACTTTTATTATACAAACATTAGGCTTTTGTCTAAGCTAGCATCTCACTGCACTGAACAGCAAAAGCCACATCCCAAACCAGAGTTTGCTAGTGTGACATGAGCTGAACCTCGCTTTGAGTTACCCATAGAGAAACAAGTGGTGAATGTTTGGGTTGGGTTTTAGCCCAGATTTTGACAAATCTTGAGCAAACCACTGAATTTCATGCAATCATAGAAACTCAGAATGGTTTCAGTTGGAAGGGACATTAAAGATCATCCAGGTCCAACCCCCCTGCCATGTGCAGGGACAACTTCCACTACACCAGGTTGCTCTAAGCCCCATCCAACCTGGCCTTGAACACTTCCTGGCAGGGGGCATCCACAACTTCTCTGAGCAACCTCTTCCAGTGTCTCACCACCCTTGGCATAAACAATTTCTTCCTCACATGTAATTTAAACCTACCCTCTTTCAGTTTGAACCATTACCCCTCATCCTATCCCTACATGCCCTTGTAAAAAGTCCCTCTCCAGGTTTCTCATAAGCCCCCTTTAAGTATTGAGAGGCTGCAATAAGGTGTCCCCCGAGCCTTCTCTTCTCCAGGCTGAAGAACCCCAACTCTCTCAGCCTGTCTTCATAGGAGAGCTGCTCCAGCCTCCTGGTCATCTTTGTGGCCCTCCTCTGGACTCTAACAGGTCCGTGTCCTTCTTATCACGGGGGCCCCAGAGCTGAACACAGTACTGCAGGTGGGGTCTCATGAGAGAGGAGTAGACAGCGAGAGTGACCTCCCTTGACCTGCTTCACGCTGCTTGTCACGCTTCTTGTGGTGCAGCCCAGGATACGGTTGGCTTTCTGGACTGCGAGCATGCGTTGCTGAGTCATGTTGAGCTTCTCATCAACCAACACCCCCAAGTCCTTCTCCTCAGGGCAGCTCTCAAGTCATCCTCCTCCACTCAGCCTGTATCTGTGCTTGTGCATTTCAGTGTCTGTCAGAAAGGAATAATAAACCTTACCTGTCTCTTAAATGGAGTGCTACAGCACTGCAAAACTTTCTGAGATCCCTGGCTTAGATGTGCTGCTGTGCAACTGTAATCAGAAGGCATGATAACTGTTTATAACTGTGACATGCTGGCATGATCATTATAAACAAAAATTGTACTTACGGGAGAAAAAAATGAAGCACAGAACTTGTAAATAATTCCTATAGTGTTATAAATTTCCCCACTTCTCCACACCAAGTTAAAAGGCAAGGTCTGTGTCCTGACAAATGTGCTACCTCATTCAGACAAGTATAGTGCACGAGAGGAATTAAAACACAAAATGTTATTGGTAAATAACATATAACAAAGCCTTGAGGGAAGATATGGTTTAAGGAAAACCTTGCAGGAGAAGGGAGAGGATAAATGATGCGAGGAAGTGGGATGCTGGTAGGAAAAAAACAGATGAGAGTAGGAGAAATAGACAGATATGCCCAAATTTTGTTTTCAGTTACCCTAGCATAAACTGTTTTTTTCCCACTAGTACTTGCCTTTGGAGAGCCTAGATTTCTTTTTGTTGCTTTTCTCTTAATAACCAAGGACCATCCAAATCCAGTAAAAGAGAACCGTATAGCCTGGTCAGTACTCTGACATAGGCTTACAGAATTTGTCGGTTTAGAAACAAGGAGGATGGGTGGGTGCACTTTCTCCCCATGGGATGGGATAGAGTTTGTTTTTCTGAGAAATGAAGTAGCTTATTGTAATTTACATCATTTGGCTTAACAAGGAGGTGAGGAATCTGGATGATTTTTTATGATCTTTAGCGGACTAGATGACCTGAAAATTATTCAGCCCTTAGACCTCATGCCTATGTCTACCCTGCAGGAAGAAATACAGCAGGTCCAAAAAGGTATTAGGTAAATTCTTGGGAAGCAGGTACATAAAGAGATAATAAAAGGGACTTATCATCAACACCCTTAAACCGCTGACTGCACAGGTCAGGCTCACAGGTTCTCTCTAACTAGCATCTCTCCCTGCCAGTACCTGATATGCAGCATGAGGCCAGATGGACCACAGGGCAAGGCAGAGCATGTTTTATGTCCTTGCACACTGTACCTTACAGATTACGCTTTGCTTTTGAGCTTGAACTCTCCTGCAGATATAGCCAAAGTTTACAGTCACAAGATCTTGGCATACATGGCTACGTTGCCCATGGCAAGGTGGAGGCCAGGCATTGGAGGGAAGCTGGTGGGGTGGGGAGAGCAGTGCTCTCACACGACACTGCCAGAGTGATCCAAACAAGTGGATCTGCGAGAGCTTCACTGGAGCAATGGAAGTTTTAACAAACCTAGAATTTCACCAAAAGAGAAATACTAGGATGACATTCAGGGGAGTGTAGGGAGTGCAGACAGAGCAGAACAAAATGCCAGTTGACTTAAAGTTTTTCTGTTGTCTCATCTAATGTTTAATACCCTTTTCAAAGTGTGACACATACCAGTTGAAGTGTGGCAGGTAATTCCGTATCACTGGCCTAAGTTTCCTCCCACACAAAACAATTTCTTTTACTTCAGTCTGTCCTCGACTTTTACTGTGAGGATACACAGAGCCAGTCCCTCACATTTTGGAAGATGTATTTTTAGTTCAAGAATGCTCTCATACACATATTTGCAAGTAAATCTACACTGGGTACACTGCAAATAACAGCAGGTACAACAAGCCGTGCAACTTCTGACTCCTGAAAACTGTGGTTCTCTAGGCTGGGATTCATCCTCATTAGTGGGGACCTCACAGAAGTGGGTGGACACTCTCCCAAACTTCATTTCATCGTACTGCCATTACCTACAGTCAGAAATCCAACTGTCCAGATGCCAATTAATCAAGTTAAACAAGCCAGGATACTCCGCCTGGCCTTTAGGTAGCCTTTCAGGAATATGTAGGTATCCTATAGGTACTGTGACAACGCTACCAGCCCCATGAAGACATTGTGGATACAGTGTAGCCAGGACTAGATATGAGCACTGAGACTGGATGTGGGCACGTGGACCCCAATCCTTGTCACTGATCTCTACTGAAATGCTTTCTACTCTCATCTGATTGCACTGATTAGTGGAGGGATTCATATACCTAGGCTCCTATACAGCCATTTGAGCCTTCAGCCACCTCTTCAAAAAGATACGGTTTTCCTATAGGCTCTTTATCATGGTTGCCAGCCCTATGCAGGCATCCTGCATCGGGAAATTTCAATGACGTTACATACTATGTCTAGGCAACTGAATGAGGACTCAGGTGTCCATTGTCTATAATAAGATTCTAAATACCTACCCTACACCTACTTTTTAGTGTCTAAATCTCAACCTAATGTCACTAGGAGATGGAAAGTGGATTTTTCCCCACGAAATAGGTCTAACTCTCTGATCAGGCCTCCTCTAGGCAACTGAAGTACAGTCTTCCAGAGAATAGATACATTTTTCATGGTGGACAAACCCTTTGAGTCTAGCAGAAATCTCTATGACATGACAAGGGTTTGCTACATATAGTCATTGAATTAGTCATGTAGGTCCATAGGCAGCATGTGTGGTCCTTCTGTGGCAGCATTGTAATGAAATGGCTTCTAGATCATAGAATAACAGAATGGTTTGGGTTAGAAGGGATCTTAAAGATCATCCAGTTCCAACACCCCCGCCATGGGCAGGGACACCTTCCACTAGAGCAGGTTGTTCAAAGCTCCATCCAACCTGGCCTTGAGCACTTCCAGAGAAGGGGCATCCACAGCTTCTCTGGGCTACCTGTTCTAGTGTCTTAGCACCCTTGTCATGAAGAACGTTCACAGAATCACAGAACAATTGAGGTTGGAAGGGACCTCTGGATGTCATCTGTTCTAACCCCACTGCTCAAGCAGCGCTACTTAGAGCCAGCTGCCCAAGATCATGTCCATACAGCTTGTGAGTATCTGTAAAGAGGGAGACTCCACAACCTCCCTGGGCAACCTGTGCCAGTGTTCAGTCACCCTCACCGGAAAAAAAGTGTTTCCTGATGTTCAGAGGGAACCTCCTGTGTTTCAGTTTGTGCCAATTGCCTCCAGTCACTGGGCACCACTGAAAAGAGCCTGGCTCTGTCCTCCTTGCACCCTCTCTTCAGATCTTCCCTGAGCCTTCTCTTCTCCAGGCTGAACAGTTCCTGCTCTTTCAGCCTTTCCTCATAGGAGAGACACTCCAGCCCTTCAACTATCCTTGTGGCCCTTCCTTGAACTCTCTTCAGTATGTCCGTGCCTCTCTTCTACTGGGGAGCCCAGTACTGGACACGGTACTCTAAGTGTGGATGCACAGAGGGAACCAATGGGCTGGCAATATTTTGCCTAATTTATCCCAGAATGCCATTTTCCTTCCTTGCAGCAAGTACACATTGCTGGCTCATGTTCAACTTGGTGTCCACTAGGACCCCCACGCACTTTTCTGCCAAGTTGCTTTCCAGCTGGGTGGCCCCTAGCATGTATTGGTGCATGGAGTTGCTCCTCCCCAGGTACAGGACTTTGCACTTCATGAGAATAAAGTTGAAGTGCATGATGGAATAGAATTCAAAGCTGGAGAAAAGTAAGTTGACTAATGTCAGAAGCCACTGGCTAGATAGTTCGTGCTGAAAGGAGCTTGTGGCACAGTGCTGGTATGCAGGGACAATTGCGGCTTTGGTTAGATTGCTGAGAGGTAAGGTTTTCTACAGAAGTCACATGAGAATTGAATGCTGTTTGTCTTTAGCCTGGAGTTTGATACAGTTTGCCTACGAAGCCTAAGAGGGAGTATGAACAGAAGTTCAGAAGTTATCACAGGCAGAGAATTACCCGCCTTTTAAGTGGTGAGAGGTAAAAGCATTCGATAGAGTGGACATGCTGGCTAAGTCTAGATTAGTAACAACACTCAGGAATGGGAGTGGCGCCCTGGAGCTTTGGCCTGTGAAATTGTTTCAATGCCTCCAGTGTGGTTTTGGCCAAGGCCAATGAGCACTCTCTTAACCAATAACTGATTGAGTCCTGGACTCAGCAAGGGCTCAGGATCATTCCCAATTAGTGGCTGCGAGAGGTCACCCATTGTTGGAGGGATAGGCAATGATTGTGTCCATCTGTCTTTTCCATCCCAGATAACAGTCCTTGGAACATTAGATACAGGGGAGATTAGGGTACACATAGCAGCTGACTTGCCTCCACTCACCTTCTTCTGCCTCCTGAGCTGAATTCTCACTGCTGCCCCTTCCCAGCCTAATGATCTACCCTACCCCTACCCAGATGCTAAAGTCTCACCAGCCACAATGACCTGAAACTAAAGGGTCTGGGGAAACTCCTGTCCTTACTATCATCTCTTCCTTGCAGCATAGATTGTTGACTAACCCAAAACCAGAATGAGTGTGTCTTGTATCAGAGATTGTTTGCAGGCTGTCTTTTCAATCTGCCGCAGTTAGTACAGAAGTTACACACCTGGAAATTGGGAGGTTTGGTGCAGCAGAGCTAAGTGTGGGTTAGACGTCTTTCTTTGAGGTGATATGAGTGAACATATCTGAAATAGGTCTGGTAGGCATCTAGAAGCTCTTGTACATTGATCTAGATGCAGATGCTGAAAGAGGGAGAAAGAAGCGCAGACGAAAACTTAACCACCCAAAGCAACCCCAAACAAAAATTTTCAAGCAGGAGAATCTTACTTTTATTGTCAGGCCTTGCAGAACTCTCAAAACTGTCTCTGAAAAAAACCCCAAACAACCCAACAACAACATAAAAGCAACAAAACAACCTCAACACATTATTTCATCGATCATTATTATTTTTTTCTGCTAAACGAAAATGACAGTACATTCACCCTAGACCTTTAGATGTCAAATATTCAGATCGTGAAGGATTTCTACCATTTTTCTACTCCAGCTATCAAATTCCAAGTTTCTTCCTTAATCCTGAGGAAAAATCTACAAAATAAAATGCTCATGTTAGCAAAACATTTCCCTTCATATTATTTCTCATTGTTATTAGCATCACTTCATCTGCCATATGTTTTGCATTTTAAGCCTTGCCTTAGTTACTCCTAAATTCTGCCTTGAAAGTATGAAAATAATTATGAATCCAATAAAGTTTGAAGTATAACATTCTTGATATGATTTTCAGGTTTGCCATCTCGACAGATTGGTGTAGTGGAATCTCAATTTAACTTTTTCCCTTTGAAAATAATTTCAGCTCCCGTGAGGAAGAAATTAATGAAACTAAGACATGTTTTATCTTGAAAATATGATTTTTTGTCACATGATGTCATGAGCATGAAGACGCAGAGCCATTCTGCTGAGTCACTCCCACAGCCGCACCACATCAGTTCTATCAGTTCCAATTCAGAAAAACAAAGAAGCAGCACATTTCTCAGAGGCAGAGTATACTGGGAGTCAAGACAGAGGAAGAAATTCCTCAGCATGGTAGTGCTTAGTTGGGAGATCCATAGCTTGTGGCATTTAAGGATGAAATAAAAGTGTCATGTCAGACTGTTTCCACACAGCATTTATGTATGCTTTTTATGTGTATGAACTGAATGAATGAGAGGGGAACCTTGTAAGCTCAAACAATACCTGACTACAAGTTGTACATGCCACTTTGAGGTACCGACATGTCACTATATCTATGCACTGTATGTATGCTTCAAAAGACGAGGGAAGTCCTGGTCACGTCATGGAAATGGATCATGCACCATGCAAAGCACAGAAAACCCGGACCTTTTTAATGAATGAATATTTAAGAATGTTTATATTAAAGCAGACATTTCATTTCTGTTAACCTTTTCTTTTTTTTAATTAGGACTGCTACTATTTATTCCAAAATGTCAGAGGCAAACACATAGAACTGCAGGTTTCAGCCCAGTTCTCAAGTTTGACATAATTTTAAGCATCCAAAAGCCCGCGTGTAGGAGACTCCAAAAATTATGAAAGTTGAGACAGTGAGATAAGGCAGAAAAAATACACAAACTGTTAAGTCTGTCATGTGTATGCCATGTAGGGATGCGAGCCAGTGGTGGGTTGGCCTTGGCTAAGAGCTTAACTCCCACTCAGCTGCCTGCTCACTTCCCATCTTGCCAGGACAGACATGGGAAAGGGGAAAAAACAGGAAAATCAGGAACAAGAAAGCTCAAGGGTCAAGATAAAGACAGGAAGATTACTTACTAATTACTGCTGTGGGCAAAACACCTTCAATTTGGGAAAAAATGAACTAATTTCCTGCCAATTAAAATAGATTTGGGTAGTGAGAAACAAAAAGACAAACATTAAAGCAACACTTTTCCTCCTCCGTTTCCTAGGCTGAACTTCAGTCCTTCACTTCGGACTCCTCTACCCCCACATAAGCAGCATGGTGCAGAGGAAGGCAGATTATGGTCAATACATACCATGTTTTCTCTGCTGCCCCTTCCTTCTCAGATCATTCCTCTGCTCCAGCATGGGTTATTCATGGGTTGTAGTCCTGACAGGAAAATCTGCTCTGGCACGGGGTCCTTCACACCATGCCATGGAGCACTTCGTCCTCCTCTGACCTTGGTGTTCCTTCTGTTGTTTTTTACTTTGTGTTCCCTCCTCCTCTGTCCATCCAGCATTTTCGGCCGGATATGCTTTCACAGAGGTGCCACCACCTTGGCTGATGGCCTTAGTTAACTGTGTCCTTAGGTGGGTCTGTTGTGGAGCTGGCTGCAAACAGCTACGTCCAGCATGGGGCAGCCCCCACCTATCCTTACAAAGGCCACCCCTGCAGCTCCCCTGTGACCAAAACTTTGCCACAGACACAATAGATATATCTTTGTCACTGCAAGTTGAAAATCATGCTTTTAACAAATGACTTTTTTCCATCGTTTATGAGTTATGATTCATAAAGTTTAAATGCAATCTCAGAACTGCTGAAAACAAGAAAACTATCTTAAAATTAGAAACAACACATTGATTAAAGAATACAAACAAACAAGCTGTTAGAAAAGTTAGAGAAAAAGGGGAATAAATCTGACAACCCCCCCCCCCACACACACACACACAAAAATAGTAAGGAGATGTTGCTCTGAATGTCCCATTATTAAGCTTGTTTTATGTACCCCAAGAAATGGTGAAGGAGGTGTAAGTGCTCAGAACTATAGTTGATATAAACCCTAGTATGGACATTACACCAAAAGTTATGGACTCTGTTCTATCTAGGAGGGAACTCTTACGTATTTAAGAGCCTTATATAGGTAATCCTCTACATAAGAATTTCTGCAACATTTAGTAACTTTAAGAAGCAAGTAGAGGGTGGCCAGCCCCTCGAGGCAGCCAAGACATTAGATCTTTAGTGAAAAGAGGATGAGTTTCGTTTCTGCCAGTATCACCCCAGAGGGTGGAGATGCTGCTGGAGCTGTACCCTCTGCACATTCAGCCAAGACTGCTCCTCGAGTACAGTCCAATGAACCAGCTAAGAACAAAACTGAGATTTAGGTACGTTGTGCTACATCAAAATATGTTCTGATTTGTGTGTTTCATAACTATTTTTCTGTTTTGTAATCAATTGGCCAATCTCACACTTTGCAAGAACAGACTTGACTTCTCCCCTAGTCTTACCTAGTAAGAAGCATGTGCTGGAAGCTACCTACCATGCCCTGCAGTCTCAGTTTCTAATGGACTGATTGATCTTGCTACCTCAGATGCTGCTGATTCACTCTTAGTGCCTGCTTGTTAATGTGGTTTCAAGCTCTGAAGGGCTCTGCACCGAACTGTGAGAGTCATTCCAGGTACTAGTGACATCAGCTGTCAGGTAAATGGAAAAAGTGTGCCATAGCCCATGCAGTTCAGTGTTTTGCAATAGCAGGGGTCAGGAGTGGAACAGGCAGTGTTGCCTGCACTGTCTGGTATCAGCATAGAAAAACATTAGCCTATGAAGAAATGTTACCTGCTTGGGATGGTAAAGACTGATGTGGCCTCAGTTCAGCCTCTGTTTTATGTGGATCTGCTTGCCAGACTCAGTTCTTGTTCAACACCAGTTGTATCTACACTGCATCTATGTGGAGCTAGTTCAGCAGCATGGTTAGTAAGGCTGGACAGTGGGATTACCTGTCTGCTTCACCTTGCATCCTGTGAAACACAACCTGTCTTGACTACAGTCAAGAGACATACATACATTAGATGGTTGTTGTTTCTTGTACCAGCATGAATGACAGTAGGTTTTCCTTAGGCATCTATCATGTCTCCTGAGGTTGCCATATGGTGGAGTTCCTGCCAAGTTTATTCCTATCCACACTCTAGTAACAACTCCCTTTTTATATCTCTATTGGTCTTTTTAGCCTTCACACTCTTCAGGAAAGCAGATGTTGGGATACCATCCCAGTAAAGTATCATTATCATTCTTCCCATGCACATTGCATTCTCCCTTCCCTTCGGGAATATTTGATGATACAATTCCTTGTTCAAAACAATGGAAGCCAGGAGAACATATGGTCCATAGTTTATAATAAACCCCCGGCAGTCTGCTTCTGTGGATTTTTTAGCACATTGCCGGGACTTGATAGCTTGCAACTTTTCCTTCTCAGACAGATCATTTCCTGGTAGTTAGCATTTGCTGTGTTAACAGCTGCAAGTTTCTGTTGGGACAAAGAAACATTTACATGTAATGAATAGCAGTAAAATGCCTGTGTGATATAGCATTGAAAGGTATAAGTGTTTGCATTAAGAGCTGGACTACTGGCATTCTTCAGACATCAAATGAAGAGCTTTCTCTCATTGTAAGATGCAAGTTGATTCCCCCTTTCCATCAGATCATTCATCACGCTTTTTCTTAAATGCAATGGCAACATTCATGTAAGTCCATCTTCAGGATAGAGCATTTCCAGATTCTGACTCACCTAAAGAAATTTCGCACAGAATTTTCTCCTCATCAAAAGAAATGTCTTCCTTATGTCCAGTCTAAATCTACCTTCTTTCAGTTTAAAACTGTTTCTCCTTGTCCTATCACTACAGGCCCTTGTAAAATTCTCTCTCCCACTCTCCTGTAGGCCCCTTCAGGTACTGTAAGGCTTCTATAAGATCTCCCCAGAGCCTTTGCTTCTCCAGGATGAAAAAAAAGAACTCTCTCAGCCTGTCTTCATAGGAGAGCTGCTCCAGCCCCATGATCATCTCTGTGGCCTTCTTCTGGACTCGCTCCAACAGGTTCATGTTTTTCTTGTGTTGGGGACCCTAGAACTGGATGCAGTGCTGCAGGTGGGGTCTCACAAGAGTAGAGCAGAGAGGCAGAATCACCTCCCTCGAGCTGCTGGCCATATGTAGGAGTCCAAGCAGAAAGCTGAACAAACTCAGCCTTCTGCCAGCCCATAAATCCCTCTGAATGAAAGAGTTGTTTGCTCAGCAGGGGACTCAGAACCTGGTAAAAGCAAGGTGGGGAGATGGAGACTCCCCTAAGCTTCATCAAGGAATGTCTCAAAGATTCACAAGTAACAAACTTTGATTGGTAAGAGAAGCTAAAGACTGATACGAGGGAACATCCTGCCTCAGAAGGTGCCAAAAGCTGATTGATTGCCCACACAACAGAGGGAGATTGCAGCCACTGACTCAATTCATCCCATAATGACTAATTTACCAAAACCAGAAGAATGCTGGGTGCCACCCAGGGGTGGAAACTTTTGAAGGAGGTGGCCCTAGCTGAGGGATGAGTCTAAAAGGGGACAGAGGATAGCATCAGGTTGGGAAAAAGAACTTCTGGATGAGTGCTCCAACAGACCAGAGACCCCATATAGGCTGGACCAATGCTGGAACCCGGACCGGTGATCTCTTTCTCTTTCTCTCACTCTCCCCTTGCCCCCAGCTTCTCTCTCTCTCTCTCTCTCTCTCTCTTCCTCCCCCCACCATCCCCATTCTCTCTCTCTGTCTTCTTTTCTTTTTGTTCCTTTTTTATCTTGCAAATAATGCAAGGCTCAAACCCTACATGTGTGGTGAATAACCACAAGGCTTACTTTAACCTTCTGTAAGGCTGTACGTTACAGGATTCCAAACTATATACTATAACAGTTGCACTTTTCTCATTAAAATTTATGTTTGCATCTTGAGTAATTGATTTACCTTAATCTGACCTGAGAGGATCTGCAGACCTGAGTCACTTCTCTCTCCTCTTTGATGGGACGTGACACTACACTTCTTTTGATGCAGCCCAGGATACAGCTGGCCTTCTGGGCTGCAAACACACATTGCCAGCTCGTACCTAATTTTTTGTCTGCTTGAGATGCCATAGGACATCAGGATGCTGCAGAGTATCCATACCAACATAACAAATATGGCGTAAGTACTACATTAGACCCACGCGCTTCTAGGTGGGAGCTGGAAGATAGGCAGAATTGTCTGTTGGTCTGTTGGGACTAATATATCCGTGAACACCTATTCAGGCAACAGAATCACAGACATGTGAAAAGTAGCTCCCAGGGTTACTTTGGTCTTGGACTTGCAAATTCCTCTTCAGGGACGGGAACCTGTCTTTTTGCTGCTCTTATACACCCAGTCATATAATGTGGATAGTAAATAGAGATCAGCTACTTATTATTTTTTGCTTCCTGTCCCCTCCCTTCCCCAGGGAAATGCTCCACCTCAGCATCTTAATCAGGACTGTGTTCTTACAGAGAGACAACTGCACTCTCTGGTAAGGTGTCAGTCATAGAAATGAGATCAAGAGCAAAGAAAAAAGCCTATACTATCTATTACACCCAGCTTAGGCGGTTTCCACACCCATCCCATTCCCACCCATTCATTCCTGCCTCTGTCAAATGATCTCAGTTTTGAAAAAGTTTTCTCTTAGAATTTGATTTTTTATGATCTGGATTGTTTCACGCTTCCAAGTTCAGGCACTGTTTTATGACCATGATAATCTACAGAAAGGAGCGAATTGTAATCTCTGATGGGGCAGAGAGGCAAAGGAGGACAGAGGTGCATTCTTTGGTGGGGGAAGGCTGAGGCCAGGAGCCAGTACCTAGCTCTGAGTGTTATCCTTGGAGACCCGGTTCTTCTGGTTCATGTTCTGAATGCCTATGCTTCACTTGTTGACAATAATTAGCTTGGAGTAGCTTGCAGTTTTGTTGCCTGTTATCCACAGGTGCTAAGCATAGTGCAAGGGAAACACAGACGGTATCTGCCACCTGACCTTTACCTTATAATATTTGTCTTCCTAACCCAGCCCAGAGCAGATTCTCTAATCTTATCATGTAGTTATTGTCCTCCAAGATCAGGTTTCTTCCCATCTTACAGCTACTTCCTAAAAGTGACATGTCCAGTCTTAGTAAGACATGTGTGGTCCTCTGAAAAGTGAGATATTAGACACCTAGTTTAAGTATTTAACAAAGATGTTTTACAAAGAATAGATATTCAGATTTCAGACAATTGAAGCTGATTGAATTGACTCAAACCATCAAGCCTTTTTTGAATAACAAACCTAATGGAATTATTATCTTTGACCTCTGCTTATTTCATCTCCCTCCTTCCAACACTCTTATATAGCTCTCGGTTCACTTCGTTCTCGGAGAACAAGATGTTTTGGGCCTAGCCTACAGTGACTTTCACTGAAAGTCATCATCTAATTTCTACAGGATTCAAGCTAGGTTTGTGGAAACCTCAACCTGCCCATACAGGGGCAGAGAGAGAAACTGAGTGTCCTCAAGGAATCCTGCAGGCGGGAAGCCAAAAACTGAGTAAAACCTGATCAAAGTGATTTGATGACAAAGTGAAAAAATCATATCTCATCTTTAAGATCTCACTATACAGAGGATCACATCACTCCTCTCAGGCAGAAGGGTCATGAGGCTCCTGCTGGTTGCTCTGATGCATACAGTCAACATTGCCATTGCCAATATTATTCTGCCCCTAATACCTCCTGGAGCAAACTGAGAGGGCTGAAGCAGCTGATCTGTGTAGGTACAATGTGCTGGTAGTTTATTAAAGTAGCCTCCAGCCTGCTACACTCTATGTCTCAGCCTATGAATACATCAAGATGCTATTAACTGGCTTCCTAACAACACTGATCTCTCCTATTCTGCATAACTAGGTACACAATAAGTCTAGCCATGAAGATCTAGATAGAAGTATTCATCACTTAAATTGTGTCTTATGGGTTATAAGGTTAGATGGGTTATAATGTTAGATGTTAATGCACAGCATCAGAGTAAATATGCATTGAATTGTGTATTTACTAAACTTTTCTCTGGAGGACGGCTAACATCACTTCCATCTACAAGGATTTAAAGGAGGACCCAGAAAATTATAGGCCCATCAGTCTCACTTCAATCCCTAGGAAAGTTATGGAGCAAATCCTCCTGGGGGCTACCACAAGTCAAACGAAGCATGTGACTGGGAAAAGCCAGCACCAAGGGCAGATTGTCATAGAAGGCAATAGGTTTGTCAAGCACAAAGTTACCTGTTTGGTTGATGTGGGGCAAGCAGTGGACATTGTCTACATGGATTTCTCAAAGGCTTTTGATATGGTTCCCTACAGCCTCCTCCTAGAGAAACTGATGTTTTACAGTCTAGACAAGGGGTCTGTACAATGGCTGACAGGCCACACCCCGAGGGTGGTGGTACATAGCTCTATTTCAAACTGGCAACTTGTCACAAGTGGGGCCCCCTGGGGATCGACATTGGGCCCAGCGCTGTTTAATATCTTCAGAAGTGATCTGGATGATGGGATCAAGTGTACCCTGATGAAGTTTGCTGATGATACCAAACTGAGTGTGCAAGTGGACACTTTGGAAGGGAAACCCACCCTGCAGGAAGACCTGGATAGGCTGGAAGAGTGGGCTAACAGGGACCTCATGCAGTTCAACAAGGATAAGTGTAAGGTCTTGCACCTGGGAAAATATAATCCAGGAGTGCAGCACAGGCTGGGATTTACCTGGCTGGAGAGCAGCTCTGTGGAAAGGGACCTGGGGGTCCTAGCGGACAAGATCAATATGGGTGAACAGTGTGCTGCAGTGGCATAGAAATAAAAAAAAAAAATTATGCTGGGTTGCATCAACAGGGGCATCACCAGCAGAGATGAAGAAGTCATTAACCCACTCTACTCAGCACTTGTCAGGCCACACCCGGAACACTGCGTTCAGTTTTGCTCCTCACTGTATAAAAAAGATGTAGACAGGCTGGAGAGGG
>VZSC01000249.1:54437-78305 GCA_013398225.1 Steatornis caripensis | reverse complement strand
AGAAGAGAAGACTGAGAGGGGATCTCATCAATGCTTATCAATATCTAAAGTGTGGATGTCAAGAGGACGGGGTCAGACTCTTTTCAGTGGTGCCCAGCGACAGGACAAGGGGCAACGTGCACAAGCTGGAGCAGAGGCAGTTCCACCTGAACATGAGGAAGAACTTCTTTCCTGTGAAGGTGACAGAGCACTGGAACAGGCTGCCCAGGGAGGCTGTGGAGTCTCCTTCTCTGGAGATATTCAAACCCGCCTGGACGCGTTCCTGTGCACCCTGCTCTGGGGGCACCTGCTTTAGCAGGGGGGTTGGACTGGATGATCTCCAGAGGGCCCTTCCAACCCCTACCATGCTGTGATTCTGTGACCAAAGTCATTACATTTAAAAATGATATATATTCAAAATTTTATTTGCCTGACTTCTTGGTTTTGAAATTATTTTGGCTATATATTGAAGGGTTTTTGTTTGCTTTATTGTTTTTTCCACATATAAGCTTACTAATAAAGAAATTGAGATGCCATGGCATTAACGTTATTCCAAGGCCTAGGTATTTATATAAACTAGCAGAACCCATTACTATACAAAGAGAAGCTTCAGCATAATAAACTTGTGTACCTGTGTTCAAGTAATTTGAATGGTACATGGTGTGGATGGATCACAGGGTAGCAAAGATGTGGGCTGATGCTCAGTTGTGTTGCAGTTTAAGCTGATCTGTTTGAATCTGATTTTTCATTACAATGCTGGTTATAATGAGTTACTTTGGCTAAGCTGACAGACATTAACTTGTTTGGGTGAGGTTAATATTTTGCTTATTGCACTTAGTTCATACCAGTGTCAATATGGCAGCAGAAGAAACATGTTTAGTCTCTGGTTTAGTTTGCTGCTGTTGTAGACATTTGTTGCACAGAAACTTGTTTATAAACAGAACAAGCTTCTAGATTTATAGCAACTGTGAGTTTTCCTATGAAACCCTGAGGACTTGAGCGATTCAAGTGAGATTCTGAGCAGTGGAAACGGATAATTTAGAAATTAGTCCAAATTGGAAGAGAACAGAGAAAATACTATCTAATCTGGGAAAAATTATCCTTCAGAAATGCCAGGACATAGGCCTGATTGACTAAGAAGAATAGTTAAGCCCACGGCATTAATGTCTGCTTTTACTACTCACAGGGGTCTATAAAACCTCCCAGATGCGTGGGAAAGATTAGCAATGAAGGGGGTGCAAACACATTATTGAAACAACAGTGAAATGTCAATTACATTTTTTTTTTTTACAGGGATTAGAATTTCTCTTTCCTTCAATGAAAAATTCTCACATTTATTTAAATAATAATAAATATAGTAAACAATAACTAAATATTTAATAATAATAGATAATGATAAAACTAGTATGCTATAAGCTCCTTTCCCTCCACACATTTCAGAGCAATTTTCAATAAAAAATTATCTATTTAACTTCATTTATTGCATCCCATGGATATTATCCCAACTAGAAATTTTGCTTTGTGGTGCTAGTTTTAAATTTTTTATTTATTTGAAATATACTCAATTTCTAAAAAAGCAATCTGACAAACTGCTTGACTACCAGAGAGTCTGTATAAGCAAGTTACAACTGAACCAGAACATCACATGGTTTCTCCTGTTGCCTCATATTGTTGCACACAGGTTCCCAGGCATGCTATACAACCAATGTGATCAAGCAAATGCCAAATTTATCCCTGAATAGCTCAGCTTATATACATCCTTCCACCCAATCGTGCAAGCTCATTTAACTACAAACAACTGTGAACACATGTGTCTCTTATTTGGTTGTTACNTTTTTTTTTTTTACAGGGATTAGAATTTCTCTTTCCTTCAATGAAAAATTCTCACATTTATTTAAATAATAATAAATATAGTAAACAATAACTAAATATTTAATAATAATAGATAATGATAAAACTAGTATGTTATAAGCTCCTTTCCCTCCACACATTTCAGAGCAATTTTCAATAAAAAATTATCTATTTAACTTCATTTATTGCATCCCATGGATATTATCCCAACTAGAAATTTTGCTTTGTGGTGCTAGTTTTAAATTTTTTATTTATTTGAAATATACTCAATTTCTAAAAAAGCAATCTGACAAACTGCTTGACTACCAGAGAGTCTGTATAAGCAAGTTACAACTGAACCAGAACATCACATGGTTTCTCCCGTTGCCTCATATTGTTGCACACAGGTTCCCAGGCATAGTATATAACCAATGCAATCAAGCAAATGCCAACTTTATCCCTGAATAGCTCAGCTTATATACATCGTTCACCCAATCGTGCAAGCTCATTTAACTACAAACAACTGTGAACACATGTCTCTTATTTGGTTGTTACATCTGACTTAGAGCCACATGGNATAGTAAATAACTAAATATTTAATAATAATAGATAATGATAAAACTAGTATGCTATAAGCTCCTTTCCCTCCACACATTTCAGAGCAATTTTCAATAAAAAATTATCTATTTAACTTCATTTATTGCATCCCATGGATATTATCCCAACTAGAAATTTTGCTTTGTGGTGCTAGTTTTAAATTTTTTATTTATTTGAAATATACTCAATTTCTAAAAAAGCAATCTGACAAACTGCTTGACTACCAGAGAGTCTGTATAAGCAAGTTACAACTGAACCAGAACATCACATGGTTTCTCCCGTTGCCTCATATTGTTGCACACAGGTTCCCAGGCATAGTATATAACCAATGCAATCAAGCAAATGCCAACTTTATCCCTGAATAGCTCAGCTTATATACATCGTTCACCCAATCGTGCAAGCTCATTTAACTACAAACAACTGTGAACACATGTCTCTTATTTGGTTGTTACATCTGACTTAGAGCCACATGGCCTCTAAATCAATCAAGTCTGGATTGCTCACAACATGTCTGTTGTCTTCCCACATCATATTCTTCCCTTAAAGCCAACAGTGGGATAGGCCCATCCAGGTGTGATAGCGTACATAGAAAGCAGTGACAGAGCAGGTAGACATACAGGGTATTTCTGAATATCAGTAGAATGGCTAAAAGGGATATCCACTGCTTCATCCAAGCTTTAAATGACATAGAAAGAAATTGTTCTTCTCATAGTAGGATGGGAGCTCTATCCCTGGAAAGCGGCTAGGGAAGAATCTGCACAAGGAGAGCTATTGTGGCAATGCTCGTGGCCAGCAGATTTTGTTCCCACTGGGGCAGAGATCACAGCTGTTTGGGGAGAGAGGGGAATAAGCTTTGGGATAAGAGTGCAGGATGCTCTACTTGAAAGATTAGGCAAATAAAGCAGATAGAGACGAAGTTGGAGTTCAGGTTGGAGATGAGGGAAAGTGGTCAGGACATGAAACGGGTACTCAGGTACATTTGCTTTTTAAGGGAGGCACAAGCAAATGAAAGCTGTAAGGCTCTGTGTGCCTGTCCCATCTCATCTCTGAGGAAAGGGGATGTCCAGGGATACTCCTTAGAGAGCAACCGAGGACATCTTCCTCTCACCACTGGTGCCAAACAGCTGCTCCTGCTTTGAGAGACAACATGATTTTGATAGACAGACAGTTTTGTTTGCCTTCCTGCAGAGCAGAAACTTACATGATTTTACTCTGCCATTTTTGGCAGCAGGTTTTAAATCCTTCCTTTCTTCCTTCCTTCCTGCAGAATATTTTTAGAAGATTATGCAACTTGGACTTACAGACATGAAGTGATGGCACAGCTACTATGTGTAGACTCTGAGTCTTGTAAACCCAAACGTAGATTCTCATTTAACTTTATTATTATTCTTTGCTTTTCTGAAACAATTCTATCTGGTCTAACAATGATTAGAATGATAAGATTCCAAGTATACAAAAAATTAAATTCTTGAATACATATATATTCGTATAAGCTATGCTTCCTCTTTGCTTACAAACAAGATTTGGAGCATTAATAGCAGCAAGAAGAATCTACAGATAAAATGTCAGATCCTTGCAAATCAATTGTTTTTGCTCTGCATTCTAAAGCCAATTAGGATATAAAATTAGCCACATTCTTCCTTTTTCTTTATTAACACTAGCTCCAAGGCTAGTTACCGCTAGCTCCATCTCTGCCTTGAGGAATCAAACTGAGGAAGGAGGATAGATACAATGACCTGAGATCTCCAGTAAATTGAGCTCATGGGAATGAACATGCTGGGAAGTCCATCATCCTGTCTCTGACACTGTCCAGCGCTGCGTGAGTGGGGACAGTGAATACTTCCAAGACACTGGCAAAGGACCATTTACCCTCTTGTACGTGATGACAAATGCTTGGTGCATAGTCCTGGCTGTGGACAGTCTTTTTTCAAACCTTTTAGTCAGTCCTTGCTATTTCTTTCACTGTCATGCAGGTCAGAAGCACCTCAGTAACTCACTTAAGTCTAAAGATACTATTTTACAGGAGAAAATAGGGTAAAGAAACTAAGTATTTTGTTACAATCACATCATGAATGAAAGAAAAAGTGAAACACATGTTCGTGTCACTAACCATTCTTGGACAGCAGTGTGTAGGGACTGCTTAGGGTAATCTCTGACGTTATTGTTTTAATACTCTAATAAAACTACTTAACATTAATTTTCATTCTATAATTACAAATCATGGGGCTGTATTCATAATTGCCATATGCCATATGCCATACTTACTTTTGGATGGATTTTGGATGAAATTTAATTCTAGAAATCACTGTCAGAGTTACCAGTATATTTTTTTTCACCACTGAGTGGGCCTGGTTTCCAAAAAGTGACTAAATAGCTGAAGACACAAGCAGATGTTGTAAGGTTAATGTAAATTTTAGTCTTAATGATTTATCTCAGATTTTACTCCTGGGGAGACTCTGATTGGACATGAGAGGACAATTTTTCACAGTCAGAACAATCAGCCATTGGAATTATCTCCCCACGGAAGTGGTGGATTCTGCAACATTGGACACTTCTAAGATCCATCTGGACAGAGTGCTGGGCCGTCTTCTCTAGAGCGTGCTTTTGCCAAGAAAGGTTGGACCAGATGATCCTTGAGATCCTTACCAATCTGATATTCTATGATATGATTCTATGGTTTTGTGGTGGGCATAGACATTTCTCTTTCCAAGTATTTATTCTGCAAAATACATACATACTACCAATTACCCCTTAACTTTTTAACTCTTTCAAGATGGAGAGTGTACGTATATTTATATCCTGTATGAAGGGTAGGGAAAACTCCAAGATTTGTTGCTTGTTCTTCTTGTCTGCTATAGCCACACTGAAGTTACACTTCAAATAAAGTCAAGATGAAGAGTTGTCTTATATTTTGCTGGACAGTCATTAAGCTAACGTGTATTTAAAATCAATGGAAAGGTGCAAGGGCATTTGTTGGATTTTTTAAGAATTGTAAATATTCAAATCCATGTAGGTGTATTTGATGACCTATATGAAAGACCTAATTTAAATTCATACTAATTCCTGTCAGTTTTGGAAACAGCTTTGGTACTGTAGTAGACTATAAGCTGCCAGGGTGAAATTGCTGAACGTGTAATGATCAGAGATCTTCAGAAAGAGGTGTGTTGTAAGAGAGTGAGTTTTCGGAGCACTCGGAGTAGAACATGTCATTGGGTGGAAGAAGATTAAAATAAATGTGTACTTCATAGTAATAGCAGACTTTACTGGATATCTTTTTCCAATAAAGAAACTGCTATTAAGCATGCAGACTTACTAAATATTGCAGTGCTTATTAAACTTGGCAGCCCACACATGCCTTCTTGTCTCACAGTCATCTGATGTTTTAAATACCCCATGGATTGCCTGCTGTCATGTTCTGGGCCTCAGAGCTTGGTTGGGAGGGAATTTTTAATGTTTGATTACCAGATGTGTTAAAAAGTGGGATAGCTCTTTTATTGCCTGATAGGAAGGATGACTGTCATCAACTTCAGATGTAAAATTCTTTCAAAGACAGTTTTAAGACATCAGATATTCAAATTACAGACTTCTGTCCATCACTGTAGAGAGACAGCCTGTGTTACAAAATAGTCCATATAATAAGGTTTTCCGAGAGACTGTTAAATCTCTGTCTGTAATTAGAACTTTGTTAAATTACGTGGGGGAAAATATAACTTTTAACCGAGAGCAAAATTTTTGTCCCCAGGAGGGGCAGCTAGTTAGGGATAGTCAGCTTTCTATTAAGGACCTTCCTTGCGAAGAGACCTCATCTGTCAAAGATTTGTCTTCACACACTTTTGATACAGTTATAAAAAACAAACGTCAAAACCAGAACAGTTTGGCCAAAGAACTATGTCATTCTCATATGTGTCATATATAGGATTACATTACTGGGTGCTCTGATCTTGTTGGTGGCTCTAAGTGGGAAGATTTCTGAGCCTGTCTCACGCTCCTCAGTGGTTTCAGCACAACATCTCCCAGTCCTGCAGTGACATCAGGAGCCCTGAGTAAACCATTTAAGGGGCGTAAGAAGTAGCCAGAAATCCCCATTCCCCACGAGAAGTGCTGAAGAGCTGTGGCTAGCTAATTATCACTTGACATTGGATAACTTTGAAAACCCTGAAATATGGTTATATGGTTAAGGTATTCTTCCCACACAGTTAATAATAAAAACGATCAGTGTTTTCAAACAAAGAAAATAGGTCAAGAAATGGGTGGGAAACAGTGGTTGGAGATGTGTGGAGAATAGATGAAATGGGGAGGGGAGAGGAGAGGGCAAGCAGTTTGTATTCATGTGATTAGCTTCTTCATTCTTCCCACTATGTGCACTATCATTGTTGAGCCTGTGGGCTGCACTGCTTCATTCTTCTTCCTCCATACTCACCAGGATTCAAAATTTTTTATTAGAACTGTCCCCTGTCTCCCTTTTATCCTGCAGCTGAAACCCATAATTTCCTCCTTGGAACTAAAAACCGGAACCACAAAAAGATGTACCACCAGCAGCAGGCATATCTCCTGCTGACTCACTAGTATCACCAACCCTCCCATGTCCCTTTCCATGCTCCTTCCCATACTGTTTGGTCATACCAGCTCTTAGCAGAATTAGACCACCTAACTTGCACAGACTGGTAGCTGAATATGAGCCAGCAGTGTGGCCAAGAAGGCCAACAGCATCCTGGCTTTTATCACAAATAGTGTGGCCAGCAGGACTACGGAAGTGATCGTCCCATTGTACTCGGCACTGGTGAGGCCACACCTCAAATACTGTGTTCAGTTTTGGGCCCCTCACTATAAGAAAGACATCGAGGTGCTGGAGCATGTCCAGAGAAGGGCAATGGAGCTGGTGAAGGGTCTGGAGCACAAGTCTTGTGAGGAGCAGCTGAGTTGTTTAGCTTGGAGAAAATGACAGTGAGGGAAGACCTTCTCAGTCTCTGCAACTACCTGAAAGGAGGTTGTAGTGAGGTGGGGGTCGGTCTCTTCTCCCAAGTGACAAACGATAGGATGAGAGGAAATGGCCTCAAGTTGCACCAGGGGAGGTTTTGATTGGAGATTAGGAAAAATTTATTCTCCAAAAGGGTTGTGAAGCACTGGAACAGGCCGCTCAGGGAGGTGGTTGATTCACCATCCCTGGAAGTACTTAAAAGACCTGTAGATGTGGTGCTTAGGCACATGGTTTAGTGGTGGACTTGGCAGTGCTAGGTTAACGGTTGGACTTGATGATCCTAAAGGTCTTTTCCAACCAAAACAATTCTATGATTCTATGGTGATGTACACATGGGATGGTACAGCAGGCCTCAGGACTGAAAACTCTCCAGCGCACATAGCTGTTCACTTTGCTTGCAATGCAGTTCCCCTCTGCTTAACTGTAAGCTGTATTCCCTACACTCCTTCCCACCCTGCACCTATGTTTGCCCTTTCTAATTGGTCTGTTGCCTTTATTCTAGTTCATGTGGTCCTCTTCTCACCTTCTTTTTGCATGATCTTTGGCACATTCCTAGCCACTTAAATTGCTCCCTGTACGTTATCTCATGCATTTTCCATCTTCTCTTGCCATCTTTCATTACACAGTTTTTAATTGGTGAATATCTTTAGCCTTGGGCTAAATGTGCATGCAAGATCTATGTGTTCAATTTTTACTAGTTATCTGTTAAAGCTTGATCTGGATATCTCCTAGTCTTCACCACCTCCTCTACATCAGGCTGCAGAAACCTTGTGGCAGACTTCAGTCTTTCATTAGTTCTTTATCGGGCTGCAGGCAACTCTGTCATTATATAGCTATTTATCAGCCATGGCCTCAAGCTTGCTATTACTTTAGCTGCACAGTCACGATAAACAGCACTTATGATTTTTGTGCCCACATGGCATCATATTAGCTTTCAGCTAAGCCACTGGGAGACTCTTAGAAAGCAGATCTGTTTCCTTCTCCTCATTCAAACTTAAAAGTCACTGTGGTCTCACTGAATTTAATTTGGGCTTCATTTTCTTCAGATGTAATTTTCTGATGTTACCACACTACTTTTAAAATAAGTGGTTTCATTTCTGAGCAGCAGCAACTGACACATATGATAAATATACACAGACAACACAAAGATTGCCTCTTCTCCGTTATCTATCTACTTATCAATCTATCTATCTATTTTACAGCAAATAACACATGCATCTTCATGATTTCAGTTGTTAAAAACATTTCTGATCTTTTGTCTTTCTGATCATCTATCTGCATCCTCATTTTGGGCTAGACAGTACTTAACATCAACCCAAAGAACTGAACTATAATAATACCCAATGAAATTAATAAGATTTTTAAAAAACTGGGGAGTCCACCATAAACCATGTTCTGCTTGACAAAACTGGTGGCCAGTCACTGCACAAACATAGGAAAAAAACCTAGTACCTGCCTCCTTAAAATAAAATCTAAGGGTAGTATTCATCTTCTCTAACTTTAGTCCTCTAAAAGCTAAGCCTCAGACTAAGATAGTAAGAGAGAGACTAGCACCTGCAGATGGCAATGCATCCTATTCCAAAAGAGATGTCTAAGGAGAGATGAATCAGCCATGAGGTACCACATGGGTCACTCTCTTTCCCGATGGATAATAGATGACTAGCCTGAATGAGACACTCAAGGCTGAAATGGGTAAAGTTAGATAGGTGAACAGTATCTCAAGAGCCTGGGCATCTGGGCATCTGATGTCCTTAGCATTCACTGGTTATTGTTTTCATGATGTTCTATCTGCAAAATTAAGTGTTTCCAGTAATTCCGTATAAAGACAGAAAACTCTCTGATAACCGGCTTTCTCCTGTTGGTTGAGGAGCAGAGTAACACAAATTAGAGGAGCTCCTGGTAAACAGTGCTTCTAGTTACTTAGTTTGTCCAGCTCCTGAACAGTGTCGTATTAATAATGAAGATTTTATTTTAAAATCATTATCTACTTGTTAAGTCTCTAAGCATTACCATTCTTAACAGCTACAGTACTCCATAATGTAAGGGCTCCCTGCACTACAGAACAATGATCATTGGCTTTGGTTGTTTCACATGCATATGCTCGGTGACTTCTCTATCCAATAATAAAAGCACCTGCCGTCCACTCAGGGAATAACATTTGACAGGCTTTACATTTCCTAACAAGCAATGCAGGTTTTCTGATATTTACAGAATTTGTTATGTCATTTGTTACAGAGTTTGTTTTACAGCAAAGAAACAAAATGTTACTCTACAGTACGTTCACCTAAATAATATTTAGTTCCAGTTGATTTAGTCCATTTCTTTAATGTTCTGTAAAAGAAGGTTAAGTAACAGGAGCAGAACTTTATTTTGACCTTAGGGCGTTATAAAATATTATATAAAAGATAGATATGGACTTGTCAGAGTCAATTAAGAAGCTGTATTGAAGTTAGAAGGCTCAGTTGAGCTGATAGCCAACCCACACAGTCATGAGTCATTTTTGCCCCATCACCAACAAAAGCACGCACATAAGGCATGTGCAGAGTGTGTCATACACATCTAGCCAATTGGTGTAGCTCCACCTCTGGACAAAATAAAGTTACTCACTGCACTTATCTCTCCTGAGACTCCAATACACCATGCCTAGGATGCCACATCAACATTTCATAAACAGAAAGAAGTTACTTCTGTTCTGCTAAACCAGCTCAATTATGCATAAAGCATCAGCTACAGAAAATTAAAAGAATGTGCAGAGTTGCTGCCTCTGATTGAGATGCCTGTGCTCAAAACCATTACCAATTCAAATAAGTTATTATTTAATAATTAGAGTAGAAAAATAAAATCATATTCAATGAGCATGCAGAATGCAGCTGAACCTCAGGGATTCAGACATAAGCAAACAGAATATACGCTTGCCAGAGTGCTTGTCCACAAAAAGAACAAGACAGTGTCTTAGTCAATAAGAAAGGCTTGATTCAGTAGCCCACACAGAGACATCTAATATCATTTAAGATGTGTTAGGGTGTCTGTTGCAGCCACCCAAGGCTACCAGAGGACCTGGAAAAGGCCTGTAACCAGCAGTTAGGCAGAAGACTTTATAGCTTCTCAAATGCTACTAGTTATTGAGGGAGTATTAGGGAGCTAAACTGATTCCTAAGAGAAAATGGAGCCTCCTCCTATAACAAATATATCAGTTTGCAGGAATTTATTTTCAGGTAGCTGGAAATATAAACTAAAACCCAAATGACATGCCCTGGCTCCCTTTGTTAGGCCTGATCCTTCTGCCCCCAGCTAGGAATCTTGTCCAAATGAGATCCTCTGGGTGACCTGACACATTTCACAGAATTGGCATGTAGGACCCATGTGCTTCTGGCAAAACAGCCGGAGGTCAAAGGTGATCTCAGCTGACCTGTGTTGAAATAACTGAACAGTTTTAAGTGTCTAAGTTCCCATTATACTCAATGACTGAAAATGAAAATGAAAATGAAAATAATAATAATAATAAATGAATGAACAGTATAGTGAGTGTAGGCTACAGAGCAATTAGTGATGCCTGCTGTAGGGTGAGCTTCACTGTTCTCTCAGCTTCTTTGATTGCCGTCAGAGCTCAGATTCTTAGCTGCTATCTCTAGACACCTAAATTTAGATCTCTGGGCCTGCATCCTACTTAATTATGTGTTGCACTCCCCCAAATACAAATGAAGATAGTAATGGTTGCCCTTTATCAGTGGCACTGTGGGAAACATTCATTAGCATATCAGAAGTATTGCTGTCATGATACCATGATTACAGTGCCATGAGAAGCTGAAGAATGCAATTAACTTAGGCAGCTTGCATTCAGTAAGTTCAGTGTTCAAGAGTGCTCACAGCTTTTATAGGATGAGATACCTACAAATATCTGTAACATACAGAAGGCGCTGGAATCCCTTTCTTGGAATTGGATGGGACTAGGGATAGATCATCGAGTCACGGAACATTTTGGGTTGGAAAGGAACTTAAATATCATCTCTTTCCAACCCCACTGCCGTGTGCAGGGACACATTCTACTAAACCAAGCTGCTCAAAGCCCCATCCAGCCTGGCCTTGAACACTTCCATGGAGGGGACATCTACAACTTCTCTGGGCAACCTGGTCCAGTGTCTCAGCACCCTCATTGTGAAGAATTTCTTCCTAATATCTAATCTAAATCTACCCTCTTTCAGTTTAGAACCCTTCATCCTATCCCTACATGCCCTTGTAAAAAGTCCCTCTCCAGGTTTCTCATAAGCCCCCTTTATATATTGAAAGGATGCAATAAGGTCTCCCTGGAGCCTTCTCTTCTCCAGGCTGAACAACCCCAACCCTCTCAGCCTGTCTTCATAGGAGAGCTGCTCCAGCCCCCTGATCATCTTTGTGGCCCTCCTCTGGACTCTAACAGGTCCGTGTCCTTCTTATCATGGGGGCCCCAGAGCTGAACACAGTACTGCAGGTGGGGTCTCACGAGAGCAGAGGGGAAGAGTGACCTCCCTCAACCTGCTGGTCACGCTTCTTTTGATGCAGCTCAGGATACCGTCGGCCTTCTGCGACAGGTAACGTATCTGTGTTTTGGCTTCATTTCCCAGGTTTCACAAGTCTAATAGTAGGTCACTTGTATTTCTTCTTAGCTTCAGGGGAAAGTCCACAGAGTTCACTACCACACAGAAATTCCCACTGCATGGTTTCAGTGCTCAGAGGGCATATGGTCTATAGGTCAGAAAGCCTGATGCTGAATAAGATCTTAAGTAACCCATATCTCTTCTAATCTGTGCTATCACTAAACACATTTACTTTTCCCCAAGTAACTGAGAAATATCAGGTATCTTTCACACAGCGATTTATTTTCCAGTTACAGTAACCAGCCAAGATGTAAATGCATGTCTTTATGCATAACAAAATGATATGAGCATTCAGGTGAGCTAGAATCTCTAAACATTATTTTTACACACTTAACCCAACAATGCTTAAATATAAAGAGTGTATGAACTGTAACAGACCTAACTGTAAGTGAAAGTTTGTTGTGGCTTTTTAGTGATGCCTATCATTAAATATGAGAAATATGTTTTGTGTCAGTATCATTACAACCATGGAAGAACTACGAAACTAAATTTTTTTCTTAATGGGAACTTTAATCTCCTTGACATCTGCTGGAAAAGCAACACAATGTGTTGCAAGTAATCCAGAAGATTTCTGGAGAGTGTCAGGTCTCTGGATGAGTCAACCAGGATGATGAGCAGCTGGATCTGCTATTCACTATCAAAGAAGAGCTGGTTGGGGATGTGATATTCAGTGGCAATCCTGGCTGTAGTGAAAATGAAATAGTGGGTTTCAAGGGCTTGAGGGGACTGAGGAAGGCAAGGATCAGACTACAGAGCCTGGACTTCTGAAAGCAGACTTCAGTCTGTTCAGGAAGGTGGGCAGTGGGATCCCACAGAAGACAGTGCTGAAGGGAAAAGATGCTCAGGGAAGATGTCAGGTCTCTAAATGGAGATGTAGATAAACTGGATCAAGGCCAGCACAGGGCCACCAAAATAGTCAGGACATGGAGCACTTGACCTGTGAGAAGAGACTGAGGAAGCTGGTCTTGTTCAAGATGAAGAAGAAAGCTTCAGGGGGATTTAACAGCAGCCTGTCACTACCTATGAGTAGGTTTTCAAGAAGATGGGGTCAGGTTCTTTGCAATTCTGTAGTGCATGAGAACAAGAAACAATGGTCATAAACCAAGAAGAAAGGTTCCAACTGGATATAACAAGTTTTTCAACATTTGGACAGCCAGGTGCTAGAAAAGGTGGTCCATGAAGGATGTGGAATCTCTATCTTTAGGGTTTTTCAAGATCCAACTGGGCAAAACCCAGAATTACTTAAATAACTTGGTCTGATCTCCTAGCTGACCCTGGTTTAGGCAGGGGGTGGACTAGTGATCTCCTGAGATCCCTCCCAACCAGAACGGTTTTGTGATTCTTTCACTGTTGTAATGCTTTCTTACAGTCAACAAACAACTTCAGTATGTGTCAAACTCAGGCACCTATGAGGTACAATTCCCTAGGGTAATCCAAGAGTTATATGAGAGCAGAAGATCTGGAAGTTACTGAAATAGATGTACCATAGCAAACCAACCTACTGAAGAAGTAAGATATAGAAATTGTTATGATTGCATTAGAGGTCTTTAAAGACTTGAAAGTCAGTAGAGAATCATACCATGTGCGAACTAGAGAGCATCACTATGGCAAGGGCTAAAGAATGCCATAAGCTTATAAGAATCAAAAAACAGCAAGCTGAAAAAAAAAATGTTTCACTTAGTGGGTTATGTAAAAGCAATAAGAGAAGGCTCTTACAAATGTGTTTGAAATGTGAAAAACAAAGGAAAGCATAGGTCTCATAAGACCGAATATTATTTGCAGAGCAAATAATAGATGATGCAGAGAAGGTGGAAGTATTCTGTAGCTTCTTAGATTTTTGTTTGTAAAAAAAGCTTATTAATAAACTCATGTGAACTTCCCGAATGAGATAAAACTGTGGGCTAGAAGGCAGAAAGGAGACATTAAATAATGAATTTGAGTTGGCAAGGCCCAATGGAGTTCACACCAGAAATTATACAGAGCCTATCTTATCTGAACCAATTTTTCCTAAGTGGAGAGGAGCAAAACCGGTACTTTTGTTATGAAAATTAAAAGGACATGCACATAAATAAATAAAAGACTCACCATTTAGAAACAGTTTTTGAAAAACCTGACAGTCTGAGCTGTACTGCATAAGTTGATAGTGTCCAACTTCGACCTGTTCTACACCAGGTGCATTTTTTCCAAAGCTCATATCAACCTCTATTTTAAACTGTATCATTAGTACATTGCTAATTTTCTCCTATAGACCCCAAGATAAAGATGCATACAAGTATCACTTTGTGTGCTTCTGCTCCCAGCTGGTCTGCATGATTCAACATTTCTGTGAGGTATGTTTATATGATGGTCTCATAACTGATTAAATGCTGGGTCTGAAAGGCATCTTGCAGCTCCCCTTAATAGAGTGCAGAGCAGAAGGCACTGGGTTACCTTTTGGTGCTTAGGTATGCTAGTGATCTTAGTGAGTCCCCCAATCCATTCACATGTTCAGCTTCCTCAACGAATTCTTTAGTTTAATGAAAGATTTTGGCAAAACCTAACATAGAAAAGAGACATAAAATAAAAAAGGGCTTGAAACTGGACATTTTAATTTCGATTTCACCTTAATTTCATTTCAGAATTGATCTTGCCAAGTCCGAGAGCTAAGTCCTTGCCTCAACTGCTAGCAAAAATCAGTTGAGATTGTAAGTTTATGCCATCTTTTTTGTTTATTCAAGTTGTCTAGGACTGAGACATGAGTACTCTAATGCTAAGAACTACAAACCAAAAATTTTTGGCAAAGCACCAGCTGGTATATGTTAAGTCAATTAAACTGCAATGGTTTATGCCATCAGGGGATCTAGCATTCCTCCTAAGATAACAAAAATTAAACAAGTGGGATCATCTCATAGCTCTGAGTCTTATTATGAGTTTACAACAGCTCCTGCTGCTTTGGATGCTAAGCGCTAAGTGCCTTTAAAACTGTGAATTTTCATAATGCCAAAGAGTCTAGAGAAGCACACTAAGCACTAACACGTAGTTTATCAGATAAGCATTATTCCCTTCTTAGATGGTAATTGCCGTTTTAGATGATTGTTGGTGGATTAAATGCTAAAAGTAATCTCTTCTCATATCTCTTTGGCAAACACCTTCCAACACTCTCTTTTGGAAAAAGTGCTAATTTTGATTAATTATAATTTAAACTTTATGGATAAATCAGTTAAGAATATCTGCAAATAAACATAATCATTCTCAAAACAGCATTAAAATACATGCCAATCTATAAAGATTCTATATGGCTTATTGCAGTTCTTCATTTATGACTTATTGGAGTTTCTGGAGTTTGAATCATTTTTTGTGTTTTGGGAAATGCTAACAAAAATGTTATCAAGACCTTGAAGCAGATAAAAGTCTAATTAAATCAATAGTAAAAACAACTCCAGTGACTAGCTCTAGTAAATATCCTTTCTATTTCATTTATTTTAGCTAATATATTTATCCTAATATCATTAGGATATTTTGAAAATTAAGAATGACCTAAGGAAAGATTTTAAGCTCATTTATCTTACTGGTCTTTGAGCAGCGTGTTATTATACAAACAGTAGAGAAAAAGCAATAAAAGACTACTGAAAAAGTCCAACACCACTGTGCTGCAGGGAAGCCTGAAGGCATGTGAGGTCTAGCAAAGCAGATCAATGGCATTCCTGTAGAGTGCGGGACTGAATACCAGTGACAAGGAAGAAAGAAGAGAGTATTCAAAACTCACAAACCAATCCAGCAGTTTCAGCACTGCCTTGAGAGGCAGAAGACTTTTCCAGCCTGCATCTTGCCTGGGTGGTCTCCATGCCCCAGCATGGGAGTGCCCACAAGGCACAGCCTTGGAAAAGTGGCCTGAATAAGAGTATCTGATAAAATAGGAATGTGAGTGTAAAAAGTGTGTGTGTGAATGGAATATCCAAAACTGCTTGTGAGGGTGTTTGCCAAAAAATTGGGGTGACGCTAAAGAGAAAGGCAGCCATCCACTAAATTAAACAGTAACTAAGGAAATAGAGACTTGTGAAATAAAGAAAGAATCAGCGGGAAAAGAGTATAAAAGAAGCATGATCCTTTGTAACAAGCTGGGGCAGTGGAGGTGGGGAGAGGGTTGCTGTGTAGCCTGGAGAAGACTGAGAGGGGATCTGATCAATGCTTATCAAAATCTAAAGGGCAGATGTCAAGAAGATGGGGCCAGACTCTTTTCAGTGGTGCCCAGCAACAGGGCAAGGGGCAATGGGCACAAACTGGACTACAGGCAGTTCCACCTGAACATGAGGAGGAACTTATTTACCGTGACCAAGCCCTGGCACAGGCTGCCCAGAGAGGCTGTGGAGTCTCCTTCTCTGGAGATATTCAAACCTGCCTGGACGCGTTCCTGTGCACCCTGCTCTGGGGGCACCTGCTTTAGCAGGGGGGTTGGGCTGGATGATCTCCAGAGGGCCCTTCCAACCCCTACCATGCTGTGATTCTGTGAAGGGGAAAGAAACGTGAAACTTGGAGTGGGAACAGAGTAGCAGACAAAGCCTGGTTTGACGCTGCCAGGAGTTGCCCCATCGGTGTCACAACCTCTGTCAAGGCCTGAGAGTATCCTCCCCTCAGACACCATGAAGAACCTTCATCCAGCTGGTAGACTGACAGTGTGAGGTGCAACAAGTAGGGACCCCACCACGGGTATGTGTCCTTGAGGGTTCATAAGATGTTTCACACATTCCCACAATTGCTTTAGAACTTCCCATAAGTTCTGCACGGTTTCACCTACATCCCATACTGAACCCTATACCCCTCTACCCCTCCATCTGCACAGCTTTCTGGGGAAAGACTTCCTTAGTCTACCTCAGCTTGTGGCATGATGGGCTGATCCTGCTCCTTCAATAGTCCTAAGGGTAGCTAGTTTGGGGTGACCTTCTCCCCGATTAGGTTACTAGGGTTCCTCTGGCTGTCATTGCTCTCCCAGGGTCTTTATGTTCACTGTGATTGCTCTATCATCCCCTAAACATAGGGGACTCCACACTCCCAAAAAAGAGGCTTGTGCTTGTAACTCACACTTCCTTGTGAATGTGTGTGTCTGGAAGGAGGTAAAAATTTTCAGGATTAGTTATGGAAATATATTTAGAAAGGAGAGTTACCAACTGGGTACGGCAACAGAGATTTTGAAGATGACTAATAACCTGTACCTGCCAGCCCCAGGTACTGGTATCTCAGACATCTAGGCCCCTCAAATGGTACTCAGTGCTTATATTTACAGAGCCACTAAATGCAGAATTTTGTTTCTAAATAGAAAGATTAGTATTTGAGGATTTAGTTGTAGATTGAGTTTGCGTGGCCAAGTTTTTGTAGTGGGGGGCTACAGGGGTGGCTTCTGTGAGAAGCTGTTAGAAGCTTCCCCATGTCTGATTGATAGAGCCAATGCAGCCGGCTCCAAGACAGATCCACCGCTGGCCAAGGCCAAGCTCATCAGCGACAGTGGTAGCACCTCTGAGATAACATAGTTAAGAAGGAGGAAAAAAAGCCCTATGCAGCAGCAGCTGGAAGAGAGGAGTGAGAATATGTGAGAGAAACAACTATCCAGACACCGAAGTCAGTAAAGAAGAAAGGGGAGGAGTTGCTCCAGGTGGAGGAGAAGAGATTCCCCCGCAGCCCGTGGTGAAGTCCATGGTGAGGCAGGCTGTGCCCCTGCAGCCCATGGAGGTGCACAGTGGAGCAGATCTCCACCTGCAGTCCATGGAGGACCCCACACCGGGGCAAGTGGGTGCCTGAACGAGGCTCTGACCCCGTGGGGAGCCCACACTGGAGCAGGTTTGCTGGCAGGGCTGTGACCCTGTGGGGGACCCACGCTAGAGCAGTCTGTTCCTGAAGCGCTGGAGCAGTTCATGAAGAACTGCAGCCTGTGGGAAGGACCCACGTTGGAGGAGTTCATGAGGGACTGTCTGCCGTGGGAGGGACCCCACGCTGGAGCAGGGGCAGAGTGTGAGGAGCCCTCCCCTGTGGAGGAAGGAGTGGCAGAGACAACACGTGATGAGCTGACCACAACCCCTGTTCCCTGTCTCCCTGTGCTGCTGTTGGGGAGGAGGGAGGGAAATTGGGAGTGAAGGTGAGCCTGGGAAGAAGGGAGGGGTGAGAGGAAGGTGTTTTTAAGATTTGGTTTTATTTCTCATTATCCTACTCTGATTTGATTGGCAATAAACTAAATTAATTTCCCCAAATTGAGTGTGTTTTGCTGAGTGATCTCTTCCTGTCCTTATCTCATCCTCAAGCCTTTTGTTATATTTTCTCTCCCCTGTCCAGCTGAGGAGGAGAGTGAAAGAGAGGTTTTGGTGGGCGCCTGGCCTCCAGACAGGGTCAACCCAACACAGTTGGGTGAGAGGAATTACAGGTTGACTTCCAGTCTTAAACATTTCTGTGCATGTCTGCATACAAAGTAAGCTCCCTTTGCAGTCTTTGGTTCCCGTGGCTAAAGTTGTTTGTATGAATGTAAAGCTCTAGGGCTGTTGCAGATGTCCTGTGGTACTTAAGGCACCTGCGTGGGATTAGCTAATGCAACACAGAACCTATGGAGAAGCTGTGTCATTCTGGACAGGTAGCTGGTACCAAGCCACAATACCTTGGATACTCAAAGAAGGTGAGATGTCCTCCAACAACCGATTAAGTCCTAGTCAATGCCATCAATAGAGCCTAGAGAATGACTAGCCACTCGGTGCATGCTTTAGGACAAAATGAATCACTCTATCCAGGCTCCCTTGACTATAATGAAGAGGGTCTCAATTCATCTGATTAAGCAGACGTGTCTAGTGTCATTTGAGGTGGCATAGGGTTGCTGTTTGGAAGTGCCACTCCGAAGGGACACAGGTTTGCTGTATGACCATTGCCAGCTCTGAGCAGAGGCAGCCTCAGGGCAGCCTCAAGGACCTCATATAACACCATGTACTGAAGTGCAGGCAATGAAAGGAGCCCTAGATCTGTCCAAACTATAATTGGAGCCTGGACACATAGCTCACATACAGACATCTACGTGAAGACATCCTAACTTAAAGAATTTAATTTCAAACCGAACCCTTCACAGTTTTGTCTGAGCTCTGGTGTGTGCTTTACCAAGCTTGCTATACCCAGATGCCACAGATGAGATCAGTCAACTTCAGAAAACTGTAGAATTACCTGAAACAGTCAGTGATGCTTAAAGCAAGAGAAAGAAAAACTAGTAGCTGTGTAGGGGACACAATGAGATTACACTCATGCCCATTACATGGTATAATGAGGAGCAGTGACATTCAACATAACAAGCAGTGGTGACTGCGGTATGTGGTCACACTCTCGCTGACAGTCTGAGGAAGAGTGTGAAAAATATGAACCCAGTGGCCTAGTGATTTTGAGATAAGGGTTGTGTCTCACTCATCATTAACGACTCGTATATGAGTCATTAGACCATGGTGAAGACATTACATGAACTTTTATTTACTATCTATCTGCTGCAAACTGCATTGTTTAGCTGTTCTGACTATAAAAATAATTTCTACTAAAAGTTAGAAAAAGGAAAATAAAAAAGAAATACAGAAGCAAGAAACATTTCTGTTTTTCAAGAACAAACCGCCAGTCGTACACCCTCTTCACTGTGGTACATATCTGTCAACTTAGTTAATTAGCAAGTCATCAAAGAAAATAACTTTTCAGCTTCCACGTAGCTTGAATTATAACTATAATTTGACAGGATGGACTTCAGTTATATTTGTGATAAACCAAGTTATTTTATGTGAGAGATTTTTCTCATCATTGTTTCAAGAAGTAAGGATTTTTGCAGTGTGAGAGAGGAATGCTGTGGACCAAACAGGTGTTGTGGGACGTTGTGTGTTTAACAAGAGTTACATGGTCGCCCCCAGTTCCAGAGGATGAGATTTGATTTGATGACCCCAATTCTGTGTTCCTACACAACAGTAGAGCCCATGCATATGTATTGATCAATGTTTGGGCATTGGCCATAATCTTTTTAAAAACTTCTTTTTTAGCTCTTCAAGGTACACCAGCAAATACTCTAATAACCCCTGGAGAGACTTGAGAAATACAAACATTCCCTGTGTGAGCATGCCTGGATGCAAAAGCACATGCCATCAGTCTGCCGAAGATACTCAAGATACTGAGACTGTGGCTGTGGTCTTTAAAATGGGAAAGAGCTGAACTATGTGGAGATGTGCTGCTGTTTTCTTCCACAGAAAAAAAAATGTGGAGAGCGATATTTGTCATATGCTGATTTACGTGAAAAAGAGTGCTGTTTATACTGAAGCAAGATATGTCTGGCATAATCTCTTTCCAGAAAGTAGCTGCGTTAAGAAAGAAGTAAGAACAGTCAACCTTTGTGGTGGCTGTTGTGTCCTCAGATCACAGAAAGGCTGCAGCCAGAGCACTGGACCAAGCTAGCAAAGGGAGATGAATTCTTTTCCCACTTGGTGGATGTTTGCTTTCCCCCTCATCTTGGCCAAATGCTGCCTTTTTCACCTCTTCTACTTCATACCTGCCTTATCTAACTTGACTTTAATCTTTGCAGTCACACAGGTCTTATAAATTCACAATAATCTCTTAGCACTCTTGAACCAGATTAATCTTGCCTAACTTTAGAACTAGTGAGACCAGGCTTCCTTTAAAGAGAGAAACTGTTTTTTTCAAGTGTAGATGTCAATCTAGGCAAAATGTTCTTCACCCTACATTTCTTCCCTATCAGACACTGGCTATTCTGAGTTTCATATCTAGTACCTGCATAACACTGTTTGAAAGCAGTTAAATGCATATCATTAATTTTAGCAAGATCTGGTATATAATTATTATAAAAAGCCAGCCCACTTCCCAATTTTCCCATTTATCTGCGTCTTTGAAGGTCTGTGCTGTGGCCAGGGTACCTCTTCTTGCACCCAGCCAGAGCAAGCAACCAGGCATCATGAGAAAGTCATCAAGGATCTAATTCAACTCAACTGTAGATGCCTATAGTGAAAGCACTCCTGAGAAGTGGTTCACCTAAGTTATGTTAAACACCTATTTCAGCAAAAAAAGTAATTTCACCGAAGAAATGCCTTCTTCACTGATTTACAGTTAATGGGATTGTGAACAAGTAGTTCAACAGTAATTGAAAATATCATACTCAATCATCAGCTCTCAGTTTCTCTGGCACATTGTTTTCAATGCAGAAGACACTATGCGAAAGAATGAACTTATAAAAGTGTAGATAAACGGAATGACACAGTTCTCTTAAGCTTTATCTTAGCTTCATTATATTTATCCATACTGCCCTAAAGAAAAGGGTCAATAAAAACAATGGAGTTTCTCAGTGAGAATGCATATTGCATTCCAGTTTCCTTTAGAATTTTAATTTCTAACAGGAGGAACTATGTTTCATGTCTTAACACCACTGTCAGTACTCAACAGAACCTGTGTAACATTGACAACATTTGCAAGACAATGGGACAGCAAAGACATTGCAGTCTCCTTTGGAATAGTGCTGGTGTGATTGTCATCAGCAAACTAATCTTCTTCTCTCAGCTGTTTAGCATCAACATAATTACAATGAGCAAAATACCTTCTGCAAATATTCATAAATACTCCACATCACCTTGTCGATATTCTGGAAGAACAGCCACTCAAGGCATCAAAGAATTAGCATGAGAAAGAGTGCTAAATTAACACAAGTACTTTCTGGCTTTTCCTCTGTGTTATGTACAGCCTGCCACCAGTTACCTGTACTTAGGTTAAAGTAGATGGAAAATAAAAAAGAATGTAATGAAGCTGAAGAATCATTCTGCTCCTCAGCTTAACTACGAGTTCATAAACTTATCCTTCAGGGAACAAATTACTCATGCTGACCTCAGATTTACTGGTCATCCATTCTGGAAGCATGGGCATTCAAGCATGTTGACATTGGTAGATAGACTTTGGGACATAAAGACACACTGACCTGTTGTGAATTTTCACTGATATCACAAGGCCTCATCTTCACAGGATAATAAACCCCACTTCTTAGCACTTCTCACCCTATTAATAGAGAAATACTCCATGAAATATTGTACTCTGGACAATGCATTAATACATCCTTTATAAGAGCAAAATGCAGGGGGAAAAACCCCACTTTGTTTTAAACACATGATTTCCTTTAGCAGAATAAATTATTTCATTAATTCGCTGATAAAAATGTTTGGTTGATGGAGGGACTGAGTTCTGCAGTGCACGAAGATATACCGTGATCTACTTTTCTTTAAATGAGTAACCTGGACATTTCCATTTCTTTCTTTTTTCTTTTCTTTTTTTTAATGTAAAGAGATATTAAACAATACACTCCCTTTCCCTGTTCTTTATGATAGTCCTTAATGCATCTACTGATCAAATAAAATGTACTCAAACACTTATGCACACCTATAGACACACAGACCAGCTTTAATTCTGGAGGAAATTTTCCTTTGACCATACCAGAGGCAAGATTCCATAAACCTTGGCAATTCTTCAGACAATAACTAAATCCTTCCAGCACATGAGAGCCGCATACCTGACTCACAGGGATTACAATCTTCCTCATGTAAATCAAAGTTTGAGCTAATTGATATTTTACCCATTAAATTTACTTCAACATCATTTTTCACACTTCTGAAGACTCTTCAAGCATAGAGCTACTGCCCACCAAGCATCAAAGGTGTTTTTCAAATGCAATTATCCATCCTTATGGAATATTTCACAATACTGTAAACTTCACGCCTTAATTATCTATTCCAACAACTGCTGTTCTGTTAATACCAAAATCAGATAACTTTGGTAGATAGAGAGCCTTTCCCTTCCTTCTTTACTCCTAGATCCCTCCTTTCCTCAATAAATCCGGGCATTTTTTTCCACATAAACCTCCTTGATAGTAGTATTTCATCCCTACCGGCATTCACAGGCAGGCACAGTGGGTGGGGATGGGTGTTAATTTGACAGCAGTATCACTGCTGTCAAATTAAAAGATCCTGTAACGCCTTTGTACTCATTCCTCCCTTCATGGGCACACACACTGCCATTGAATGAAACCCTAAATACAAACTCCAAATTCTCCAGCAGTTTCCTTTCCTGCTCCTCCATTCTTTTCCCCTTCGTACTCTAAGGCTGACTCCTGATGCAAACTGCAAATGGAACAAAATGGGAACATAATCTCAATGCAGAAGAGAGTGGTAGTGATGTTAAAATATTGCCATTATCTTTCGGAAATGGTGTGCCATCTTACACTCTGCATTTCCATTCATTGTCCATTCATTGTTTAATATGCACTCTGCTCCATATCAGACTCCACGTTTCACACAGCACGTCATTTCTTATACAGTTACTCTCATTAACATCAGCATTGCCAGGCATATGAATAATTAATTGCACATTTTACAGGCCTGTCTGTGGGAGAATGTGAATGAGTTATGACTTTCTTTGATTTGTACTCAAGAGCCTCCACAAATTCTCCTTTAGAGTAAAAATTTGCCTTGTCACTAGAACCTAGCTCTCCGGTAGCAAATCTGAAGCCTTCTCTCTGAGCTTGATTTCACATTTCTCTTAATCTAGATTTTTCAGTATCTCCACACAGAAAGCTGTCTCCAACTGCTTTGGGAAGTTAAAAACTTTTCTTAAAATATGAACTCAGTTTTCTTTACTGTAATTAGTCAGATTTCTCCTTCCTGTCTCCTCCAGTCATAGTAAATGTGGAGGACAATTGCTCATTACCTGCTTTATAAAAACTTCTTACATACCAGAATGCTGTCTTCATTCTTTTTCTCATGCTTTCTTTTCTTGACTAAATATATTCCATTTAGTTAGACCTTCCTCTTAGGTCATGTTATGCAATCCTTT
>VZSC01000249.1:43616-54332 GCA_013398225.1 Steatornis caripensis | reverse complement strand
GCTTTAATTATTCTTGGAGAGAGCTCTGAGAGCAATCAGAATTTGTCTACATTTTACTTAAAATATGATTCTCAGACTGTACAAAGTATTTCAGCAAGGCTTAGCTTAGTAGACTGAAAAAAATATCTCTGTCTTATCATTTCTGCTTCTGTTAATTCATTACAGAACTTGCATTTCTGGAAAAAAACAGTATACTGTGCCTCAAGTTCTCTGGTACGTTAACTTGTCGGGTTTGTTTCTGATTTATTGCACCCCTAAGTCCTTTTTCTGGAGCTCTTCAGCTGAGTAGTCACCGTTTTTATATATTTGTGTTTCACTTCCTCTTCCTAATGGTCATTCTCCACGATTGCCTCTATCAAATTTAATCTTGTTGATTTTAAAGTTTGCTCTGCAGTCTGCTGGGATCTCCTCACTTAGAGAAATCCTTGCAGGCAGTTTTTAATGGTTAGGTTCTTTAATAACTTCAGAGTGAATTTCAGTAGGTCTGAATAAATTAAATCCCACTGATCTAAATGTCTTTAATGCCTCCCTGCTTTATCTTGCTCTGCACATCTGTATTGCCATTAAAATTAATTTAAGTACATGGTGACAGTTGACATCATTGCCTTTTTTTGCATGGACTCAAATGAAGCACTGCACACCTCGGCCATTTCTGCAGTATCAATCACATGTACCTCTTCACTGTTCCTTTTTTTTCACTGCCACCATCCAAGTTCAAACAAGAAGGTATCTAATAATGTCGTTTTCTCACTTAGCAGAGTTGTTCACAGCATGTTTTTGAGATGATAGGGTACTTACTGGGCAAAAGATCTTTCTTTTCTGATTAAGCTGCATTTGTTCTGGTGTGCTAAGGAAAAGAGAACCACAGTCAGCTCTCCTGGATCAAAAGAAAAATTCTAATGAAACCATTTTTTTCATCAGGTTTCAGGGCTTTTTTTTTTAGTGAAGATAACAGCATGCTACTATAATGTTATATGTTCAGGGTTTTATGCTCATCACTGTCCTGGTTCTGCGTGTGAGGGACGCTGAGAAGGAAGAAACCACCCAAGGAGGAAGGAACAGCAGAGACAATCTCTGGTGAACTGACTGCACCCCCCATTCCCCGTCCCCCTGCACCGCTGAGGGGGAGGAGGAAGAGACACAGGGAGCGAGGGGACTCAGGCCCGGGAAGGAGGGAGGGGTGAGAGGAAGGGTATTTATTTGTGCTTTAAGATCTGGCTTTTGTGCCTCCTTATCCTGCTCTGCTTTGATTGATAACTGATTAGATTGAACATTTTTTCCCCATGTTGAGTCTGGTTTTGCCTGTGACCATAACTGGTGAGTGACCCTTCCCTGTCCTTGCCTTGACCCACTAGGTTTTTTTACATTTTCTCCTCATCCCAGTGTGGGGGAAGGAGTAGAGGACTGTTGAGGATAATGAGAATCCAGTTCATTCTTCCAAAGCACTGAAGAGCCAATACAGCCTAACTGGAGGGAAAGTTGTTGGCTTGCTGCCAGCGAATCACAAAACTGGCCAAAAAAGTAGCTAAGGTGGGTGATAAAAAGGACATTTGTAAAGTCATCTTCTTGTGTCTTGTTGCAATCTTGAATTATTTTGTATGTACTCCCCTTGGCTACTTTTCCCACTACCGCTCATCACACTTGCTTTCCCATGTAATTTACATGAATTTATTAGATTTCAATTTTCTGGCACGTAAAAAACCTCACTACCTTGAATAGTATCTCTGAACCTAACTCTGTCTGATGTGACAAAGTCACATGAACATTGTGCATGACAGATAAAATAAAAATACATGGCCATAATGGTGTGATATATGACATGGTGATAAAGCAGAGCTAATAGCAGCTTGAAAAGCTTCACAAAGAAAGCACATCTATGGTGTATCAATATTGAGATGACCTTCAGAGCAGTTTTACAATCCATAATCTATAATCGTGTAGAGAGAAAATTTTTATCAATTTGGTTTCCCACAGTTTTTGGAAAATCTTGAAGATACAGTGTAGTCTAAGGAAGTCTGCAAAACCATATTAAACAGTAGAGTTTTTGGTCTTGCTGTATGTTGCAATGCTGGGAGCTAACAAGAAAGTCTGAGGTATCCTCTGAGCTAAGAGTTTGGCAACCACGACTGTAGGATATTATCACAGTCTCTCTAATGGAATCTGTACACCATATTAAAAAAGCTTAACCAGTAAGCTAACTTTGATAATGATGCACCTAAGCTTATGGTTGACTAAAAGCTTCTTCATTCTTCTTTTGAGCAGATAAGGGAAAAATTATAAAATCTAGAAAATGTGCTGCTTGTGATGCTTAATGATTTAATAAAAATGATTCCGTGTTTTGAGAATGTCCTGTTGGAACAATTCCTTCTGAATCATGATAATATGCAGGTTCCCAGATCAGAATTACAAAGCTCAGAGCAAAGGGCATTATTTGACTGTTTACAGAGAGAATTCAACACAAGCCCTATGAGACCCTTGTGATCTTTCTGCTGTGTGTTCAAAAATTTAAAACTGGAGAAGAATCCATGAGCAGTAGCAAACTACTATTCTGTAGTACTCTCTCCAAACTTCTTTTATTTTTAAATAAAAAAAAATCTTTGCCTTTCACAGTCCATCCTCCTAACTATTTTGTGGAAAGAAAGAGAAGCTTCTGAAGAAAGAGGAATTCAGAAACATTTTTCTTCTGATCCAGCTACTGTCTAATCTCTGCAGCTAGTAGATACGGAATGTGTCTTATTAAACAGACTGCATGTAGGTGCACCACTCTGTGAAAATGGGTGCGATTAAGCAGAGGAATTGCATCAATTCTGCCATTAACAATACTGATCTCCTGCCTACAGGCAATTAGCTTATTTAAAACAAATCATTCTTTTAGCTTATTAAGATATATATGAGAGCAATCCAGGGTATGTAATTTGAAGCTTAGCATTAAACAGTCACATGAAGGGATTGCTCATTGGAGCTCATGTCTCTGTTCTGAGGGATTCAGATCACTACCAAGATTACCACTTACCTCTTGTCAAGGTATTCAGTCAAACTAAAGCATATTCAAACTTAAATACTTCTTTTCTGGATTAGAATTGGTTCTAAACCTACTACAGTATTATAGAAACCTGCAACGTGATTGAAGTTCTGTATTTACTCTTTCACTGATGGCAATATCAATTTGCTTAGTTCCAAATTTTAAAAACTATGGGGGTTTTGTAGTAATTGCAGCATGCAACAAGACAGGTGAGACTACTATGAGCATGGTCAAAAACAAAGCTAAAACATTTTTGGTGATGGTTTAAGCCCATTAGGGATAATAGAGTCTTATTTAATAATTAATAGCACAGTAACAATTTTCACTAAAATTTGTCTGCACTAGGCTGTGAAACTGATGAAGGAGTTCACGTACCTTCAGCCATTCATGAAAACTTATAGATTTAATGTGATGAAACTCCCTTGCCTACTGATCAGACAAAAAACTCACTTTTTCATGTCAGTTGTGCCACTGAAGTTTCACAACACCTTTTCAAATTTGTCTTCCACTGAAATACAACTTAATCTAAAATTAACCTTCCTTTGTCATTTCTGGGCATGCAGCATATATATTAATGTGCGAAAGCATTCCATTTATAATCAGTTGCACTCCCAAAACTTGTTGATCTCTCCCCCCACGCACACCCCCTCAGACAGCCTACTGCTGACCTCACTGACATAAAAGAAGCGGGTCAGAAACCCGCTGAAGACAGAAACAGCACTTTGCTCACATTTACATTACTTCTCTGAGGTCAAACACTAGCTCCTTTTTGCACACCTTCTACCACCCAGCCTGGCCATTTCTGTTGGGATGTATTTTTCAGGGCAAAACTAAAGTCCAAGTGTTTGAGAGGGCACGACTGCAGGAAAGCAGCATTCGTTTGTTCTGGTTGTGAGATACTGTGCAGACAGGACAGAATAGCTACCTGAAGCTTACAACCATGTCAGTGTTGCACATGCTTCCTTGCATCTAGGATTGAGACCATTCCTGTAACACTGTTGGACTAGACCTGGATTAGCCTCGTTGGGAGGATGCCACCAGTTCCCATGTGGTTGGTGGCAACTGCTCAGGTGCACTCAAATGACCCTGGTCAGAGGAGCCATTTTAGAAAGACTTAGGAGAATCTGCCAAATTGGGAAGTGACAGATTTAGCATTCCTAGATGTGGATGTGGCTGTGCGAAATAGAAGGCTGTTTCTTCACCCTATAAATACAAATGGTGTAAGGTGACTAAGTACATCTCCTAGGATGTTCACTGAGAGTGAGTAGAATGAGAGAAGGAAAGACAGTACCGTAGGCCCAGGTTGTAAATGTAAATCACAGTAGGCTATGTTTAGGCTGTCCTCCTCTATCTTCACCTACTTGGTCCCACAGTCTCTGAAGCAATGCAGCCTCCACAGTCATTAACTGAAGCCTCAAACAGCAAATTTACTTAACAGCATAAGCCATCATGATTCAAACACAGGAGGAAAGACAGGAGAAGGCTTGTCATTTCAAAGGTCTCTGAGGAAACTTTTAAAACAGCTTTCTAAAATTATGCTGGTGGAGAAAAAGGGAAAAAAAACCCAAACCCAAGATAGAAAAGTTTTTATGTTTGGTCCATGATCAGCTGCTATGAAGTGAAGGTGGATTCATAGTTTTCTGCTATTACAGTTACAGCACCAGCATTGTCTATGACAAGCTTGATATTTACCCTTCCTGAAGTCTGGCTAGCTTTAGGACAAAGAATAAGAAAACAAAGGAAATCCTTGTAAAATTATGAAAGCTTCTTCAAGGATTGAGATGGAAATTCAGAAATGGAGACCTACTAGAAAAATAAGAACAGAAGGAGAGTGAAGCCCAGAAAGGCTAATCATAGTTACTAAAAAATTGTCTGAAAAAAGAAGTCCAGTTTATTCCAAAGGGTGGTACAAAAAAGGGCTTTAAGATGACAGAGCAGACAGACACAAAAGCACATATGGATAAAAGATTGCAGATCACAGACTATATGGATACGCAAATACTGCTTGGGAGAGAATGCTCTGGAGCTGCTATTCACTTTCTACCTCCTTTTCCCAGAAGATGCAGTAAACTCAAGGCTCGTCAGTCATTCTGCTATAGCCCCTCAAGAAGACATGCATTAAATGAACCCCACCACACCCACACACCGTAAAGAGCTGCTGATAAGTCCTGTGGAACTGAGCTGCTCAGACCCAACTTTTAGGCTGATGTCATGCTGTCCCCAAAGTTAACAGGGAACTCTTGTCTGTAACTATTATTCTCCCTAAATAGTATGAGCTTTCCTCAAATTCTAATGCTGACTAAAACACGGACTCCCCAAATCTTGCAGATATTCTGCACTCTCCTCTCTGTGATTATTGCAAATGCCACGTCAACAGATTGGTTTAATGCGGTTCATCTCCCCCTTACCACTCACGCTGACCTTACTGCACACAGCTCAATAGGTTACAGGTTCGGCCAAAGCTCTCCCCTGAAATGCCTGTCCTAACAGTGACTGGACTGGGTATATAACTGGAAACAAAAGCAAAAACACTCCTATGTGCTCATAGGCCTCAAACCATGCTAAGACCCTTAAACACACAAGCAAAGTTTTCTTCACTTTGTGTGGAGAGGACAAAAATCAATCCAATGCAAGTCAAAAGCAGGACATAGCGAGAGGAAAAGGTAGGTTAGGACAATTTGCCAGGCAAGGCTGGTGCAAGGGCCAGCCTGCTCTGGAAGCCTAAGCCACAATTTCGTAAATGAAAAGTGAACAAAGCAGTGAGACAAGATAGTTTGAGGTACAGGTACCTGGGGAGAGAAAGAGGCATCAGCAGAAAGGGAGAAAGAACATGCAAGACTGATCGATATTGAACTGCAGGAAAAGGGTGGTGAGATTGGGAAGCCATTCAAGTAGGGAAAAGGGTAAGACAAAACTTTTATGGTAGTGGAAGGAGAACTGCTAGACAAGAAGACTCCCTGCACATGAGGAACAGGAGGTGCTGGGGTCTCAAAGAGAGATCTCAAAAGGGGAGACAAGGACTGTCTGAGAAATGCCCTTGCAGACTATTTGCTCACCTCTCATGCGATGATTCAGTCCAGTAGTAATATTTGGGTCTGGGGTCTTCTTGCTGCTCATTGGATTTCTTCGCTGTCTTCAGACAGGCTGTTATCTTGTCTAGTTGCAGCTGCTGTTGATGGCTGTAGCCTTGAAGCCTCTGTATGTTCTGATTTACACTGGCTCTGGAGGCCCTGTTCTAAGCAGGTACACGTTCAGTAAATCTAAGTGGACAGCTTGTGGCCTAAGGCTTCAGCAAATCTAGCTACTCATGCTAAGTAAGTAAAGCTAAGCAAACAGCATACTAAATCACACAACATTATAGCTCTCAGTGATTCATTCTATTAAAACTTACTTATTTAAGCTAAACAACTAACATCTCTTAACATTGAGAGGTGTCCCAGCTCAAGGGGAGATCGTGACCATGCAGCCACACTGCCTGACAGGGAGAGCTCAAAGGAGGCTCACTTAGGCTGTCATATTTATGGGATAAGGCAGTTGGCTCGTAGCCAAATTGCATACAATGGGAGAGGCATGCATGAGACTCCCTGTACCCACAACTTAAAGGTGTTCACTGTGTCGCTCTGCTCCTTCGTGGGTTTCCTAGAGGAGTTCTTGGCTTGGCTGCAGCTTAGGCCTTTACCTCCTTCGGAGCCTGGACCAAACTGCTATTGGTTTGGTTAAGGGAGGTTGAGTGCATCCATCATACACTTCTCCCACTTAGGATTTGATTTCTACCTAAAAAATATTAACATTGCACAGGGAAAAGATGAAACTCAGACTGGAAATTGTTACTAAGTGAATCTTCTGTTTCTGTGGAGGAGATAGACTCTATTAAATTAGATACAACTTTTCTGCACAGGCTTGTGACAGCAGTGGACAGGCAAACACGCTTTCATTTAAACAATGGTACTTGGGCTTGAGTTGACTCAAAAATATATACAGAACTATTTTAAAAAACCAAAATTAGATAGAAATGGAAGAAGTATAGAAGTCCAAACTCCAGCCTCTGCTATGGTGTGAAAACAGTCACCTCAAACTGAGACAGTTAAAAGTAGGAACAGTATTTGGAGACTGCATTTTAGTTTTAAGTGCCCTTTGATCTTGTAGCAATGTGTGCTTCTTGTGGAAAGTTGTGCTGACATAACAAACATGGAAGAGACATAATTTCTTCTTATGTTCTACTGTAACAACCCCAAATTCAAGAGATTTCACCATTATGAATCTCAGTCCTGAAATTTCATTCATGCTCATGAAGATTTTCAGCTTCCACGACCAGCTAAAGGTAAGTCCCTTCAGAAAACCAAACCAATAGAACACAGCAGTACCTGAATGCATCTCTAGGAAACAGCCACTTGTCTCCTGAATGGAAAAAAAAAAAGGCAAATGAGAGTACAGCCTTCGGCAGCAGGACGCTGCATAGAATATTTTATTGTTCCACCATCCAGGCAATTCCTGGTCTTACCTGCAACACAGATATAGATTGGTTTACAAAAAAATGCCTTAGATTCCTTTCAAAAAGAAACACAGAACAGTCAGATTTCCCAGACAGAATTAGAAGAAAATTTTCCAAAACTTCAAAATAAAAAGGTCTTAAAAATCCAACTGTGAAGAATATAGCCATTTATTTGAGATGCAGTGCTTTCTGCAACAATGAGTTATTTCATATTAACAGTAACAATCAATAGGCTTAAACACACATTTTGAGAGAATTTGGTTAATTTGAAATAAGGCTACTAAACAGCTGAGTAAGAACACCCACAGATTGTTTAATGCAGTTTAATCAATCATTTTTAAAAGCAAGTAAGATTAACATTTATTATAACTTATTCTTTTACAGATAACCCTACGTTACTGATATAAATGAAGAGAGTGGGAATTCAGATCAGATGGAGAACCTGCTCTTTACAAGTTGCTGAGGCAGAAAGGCTACCATTTTGATTCCTACCTACTTGTTTTCCCACTGCCAAATGCCAGTGCAGCCACAAAAGACAGACTGTTGTTACAAAGTCAGCAACATTTATTTTATTTCACATTTTGTAGCAGGCTCATACTTCAGGCCAAGTTCAGGCCACAGCTTTCTAATTTTTCTCTAAATCACTTAGCACACTTTTAGGACCTATAAAACAAAATGAGTGATGACACATAACAATTGTGTGTGGCAAGGAAAACACATAACATTCCTCTTGTGTGGGCAAACTGCAAACCTAGAGAATGCCAGGAGCAAAACCTACCTTCAAAAGTCACATTTATGCTCAGGGACAGTTTAAGCTTTTGACAAACAGTTAAAGATAAATCCTGTAGTAATAACAGACAACAAAATGGTACATTTCTCCTAAAAGCATTTATACAGACTCTGGAAAGATGCCCAGAAAGAGCCTGAGGCATGAGAATAAATGATAATATCTGTAAGTTTTCCATAATAAGTCAATAAGACTAGAGTAGTACATAGCTCAAGGGCAGTGAGGATACCAACTTTCTGAAAAGGGAAATTGGAACAGAGGTAGATAAACTGACACACTGTAACGGAAAAGCTTTTTTTAAAGGTGGATTATTATTCACTGGAGAAAAATTATTCTTGGCACTGATGAATACAGAAAATAGGGATTTCATTGGATAAACTTCCTTTTAAACTTCTGGAGGAAGAAAAGGAAAAATCAAGTAAACTTTTGCTTCCATCAAGAACGAGTCTGTTCTGTCAAGTTAGCAATTATTACTTTCCTATGGGAGAACTAAAAAATAACTGTTCAGAGGTGATAATTCTCAGAACACAGTCCTTCTTTGGTTCAAGCCACGAAGCCATGATAACTCCATCTGTAGTTTGAAAAGGATCATGCCGCCTTATATACTGCCTACATTAAACAGGCAGCATCTGGGGTATGGTTTGTTTTTTTTTTTTTCGAAATCAGTGTAAATAAGACTGGTGCAAAAAACTACATGTGCAGTTTTACATTCGTCTCAACCAGAACTACTTTGGTATATCTAAAATCGATTAGGAATACATTTTAATTGAACAAAAAACTTTCCAATTTGGAAAAAGAAGTCCACACTTTGTCATACTTTGATTACGCCAGTGCACGTTTGTGTAAATCTCAAAGAAGCAGTGTGCCGTAAGAAATCATTTGCTGTTAGAATGGACAGAAACTTGTCCCATTTTTCCAAATTAACTCAACAAGGCAGGCTATCTCAAGATCTAATTCTTGAAAAACTATGGAGCAGACACAAAAAAGAACACACCTATGCAGTAACCTCGTCTGCAGAGGTAGCTCTTGCATCCTTCTCAAAAGTGGGGCAAAACCTGGAAGCAGGGTAATGATCCAGTGTGGCCTTGTGTAAGAGACTGCATTGGTGAAAGCTACACCACTGCCACAGCATGTTTGTCTCAACATTGCTGACACCACTGCTATGGCAGGAAATCCACCAACGGACACCATCGCCACAGCATGTTTGTCAACCTGGCTTTGTCTCAACATTGCTGATGCCACTGACGCAGCAGGGCGTTTATAGGACAGGAAAACCACCGCCGGACACCACCAGCACAGATGTTTCCGAGAAACCTATCGAGGGGCCTGGAGACCCCTGAGGACCACCTAAAGCTCCTGGAGATACCCTAGTGATGGTATTGGGCATGCGTGCCACCGCCAGGTGGAAGGGGTGGTTAAGCAGAACAGCTCATCACAACCCTATAAAAGAACAGAACCAACCAATATCAGATGGAATGTTCTCCCACTGGACTTGAAAATAAATTGGACTGTCGGGACGCCGCAGCTTTGAGGTGGTAGCTATTGCACTCTTTCATCCTTTCCTCTTTCTTTCCTTCCTTTCTCTTTATCTCTTGCTCACTCTTTTGCATTTGCAAACCTGTCGGTGGGCAAATAAAGTTCTTTGGTGCTTGACTCCGTTTTGAGTTTTAATTCTGTTCCTGAGAATACGAGCAAAATCTCGCTGTGGTCTTTGACCGGCACGCGACACCTTGTTGCCCTGAAAACAATGCAAAGTAAGACACAAAACCCTTCTGAGTTATGTCTGCTGTGAGCAGACCTAATTGTCAGCACACGCTATGTGAGCGCACTGACACACCATCAGTGGCACCTGGTAACTATGCCAGCCGTGCTGGAAGCCAGGCATGGAGACATGCAGGCTCTGTCCTCCTTTGTCGCATGCATTTTATTTATTTAATGCAGATGAGCTTATGGCATCTGTCACTTTGGGATCCCAAATGGAGCTATATGTTTCAAACAATTTAAGAGCGAAGCCCATCGATGCCCCACCGTCTACTCCTGCAGCTTGAAAAGAAAAACCTCTGAAATGCACACATTCCCAAAGTTGACGTTGGTTTGGGGCACATCCTGCCCATGACTTTTGCAGTCACCTCCTGGCAGGCTTTGTCCTTAGTCTTGTCCTTTGTTTCAACACGAACCAGGCCACGGCCGTGTCAGTGTAAAACCTTTTTCGATCCGTAGGAAGGAATGCGTCAGAACAACCTGTCCGGGAGCACCGGGCGTCTGGCGGGAAGGCCGCCGCAGCCAGGCGGGGCCGCGGGCTGCTGCAGGGAGAGGGGCTGAGGGAGAGGGGCTTCGCCGCCCACGCCTGTCCCAGCGGCTCTGCCGGGCTCTCCAGCTACGCAAGCCGTCACCGCGGATGGACGAGCGCGGCCG
>VZSC01000249.1:0-40931 GCA_013398225.1 Steatornis caripensis | reverse complement strand
GCGGGGAAGGAGATCCCCCCCCCCGCGCCTCGCTCCCTCAGGAGCCCCCGTGAGTCACCAGCCGGCCCTCGGCTGCCTTCCCGGAGGGATTCGCTCCTGGGCTGTGGGGGTGGCGAGCGCCCAGGGAACACACAGTCTCTGCGGGGCGCGGCCGGCCCGAGGCATCAAATCCCGGCAGAGGCGCGGCAGGGGAGGGACCCTCTTAACCGTTTCCTTGGTTCGAGCGACAGGCCAGCGGAGGGTTTGGACGGGAAGAGAGTGATGCCCTGAAGGATAAGTTTCAAGATACTGATCAAAGTGCTCTGTGTCATCCTACGACTGTTGAAATAGGCATGGTTTTCTTACCTAATTCAAATACCTACTAATGATCTCCTTCTAGGTTCATCCTTAACGTGATGTCACTGACCCTGTTGCAAGGACCTCTTCATCTTTGCTAAGTACCATGAAGAATATCAGGGAGTTTCTTCTGCATAATCTTCATAAAGTTAAATACCTTTTAATTTACCAGTTCTTAGCTTTCCATCGGGGAGAGACGGTTCTTGGGTATGAAGCTGAAAGAAAATAGTTTGGTAAATGTCCACAGAGGTCTTTCAAGATAAAATTTCGTAAGGAAGGAGCAGAGTGGAAGAGGGCTGCAAAGAGCTGTGGGTGGAGTGATGGAGGGAATAAGGAGGTGGGGGAGAGCTAAGGCAGTGCTTGGGAGCCCTTAGCCTCCAACGAGGAAAGAGGGACAAGCAGGTGAACATGCAGGTTTTCCTTTCTGAGCAAACCAGAAACAACATGTTCGTACTCACAAGGGGAGTGTACATGGTAGAAAGTGAAATGCTGAGGAAAAATCACAGATTGGTATGNGTGATTAAATTTACAGAAATTAATGCTTTTGTTATTTCTAGTTTGAAGGGAGTAACTCTGTCCAACACACTACAAAAATAAATAAACCTTTGTATATGTGAATACTAAAATACTTGAAATGTCAAATGTGTTCTGAATTTTCAAAAGTTACTATTGATTTTGTCTGTCTTCAATTAAGCACACCCAGTTGAAGGCAGCTTTTAAAGTGCTAAACTTTTGAATTGCTAAAGTTCATATGTGCCCAACAACCACTGTCAAGTATCCTGAAGGTGCATCAAGTCAATCAAAACCACTAGATGCTTTTAAGAATTTCAGGATACATTTGTAATAGCTATAACTATATCCATAACATTATGGGCTGGGGTAAGAACCCAACAGGGAAGCACTTCAGAAGTTGGGAACTGGCAAGGTATCTCCCACAGGAGGGAGCTGAAGCAAACCATATTTATGTCACTGGCCTTAAAGCCAGCATAAAATCAGCAAGAGAGGAGAATTGAGCACATTCACTCAGTATCATTTGAAACAATTGTTCCATTGTGAAAATTTGTCCTCGTGTCCAATCGGCATCTCCCCAGGAGTAACTTGTACCCATTATCCCTCGTCTTTTCCATGTGACTCCTTGTACAAAGGAGTCTCCATCTTCTTTGTAAGCTACCCTTTAAGCACTGGAACACGGTGATGAGATCTCCCCTAAACCTTTTTTGTCTCAAGGCCAAACAAACCCAGTTGNTCGCTGGGCACCACTGAAAAGAGTCTGGCCCCATGACATGGAAGGAGTTAGACTTGTAATGAAGGATGTCAAAGAGACACAAGATGAAGCTAGTGAAATAATTGTGACAGGAGACAGGGGGGTTGGATCACCAAAGAAGAAAGGAAGAGCTATAGCACCCTGAACACTCAATTCTCTTTGAAGAAGCTAATGAGAGGCTTTTTTGGATGGAGATCAGAGTTTGGGACTTCAAGTTACAGGTGTATGAGGAATAAAGTAAGCAGCTCTGCTGACTTCTATAGCACAAATAGTAATCTTCCTTTCAGAAAGCAAAACAGGGCTTTAGCAGATTTCCAGGATTTATCAATACTATTCTGTCCTAGGCTTTACAGAGAAATCTGATAATTCCAAACAATGTAATTATGCATCACTCTCCTTAAAATTAAAGGATTTAATTTGCATGATCAAAAGCAAATCTATTTCAATGTTGTTATATAATATGAGGCACAAGAATGGAGTGAAATAAAATGACCTGTTAGCCTTTATGTGGGTAAATAAAGTATTATGCTCAACAGGAAAGGAATGGAGAATGGGTAGGATCGGTGCCTTTAGAGATTGTTCATTCACTTCTAAAACCGTGGGAATTTTGCCAGTCTTACAACAAAATGATTGTTTCATAGCATACAAAAACCTCTTTCCCGCATTTAAGTTTGGTTTTGGAGGGGGAGGGGAAAATTTGTGAAGGCTCTTCCAAGTAATGCATGGCATAATTGGTATGAATCAACATTCTTGTCTCCTTACATAACTGCACCCAGTCTCTCTGTGAGAGGCTGAGCAACTTCACATCTCTAAAAGTGATTAAATTTACAGAAATTAATGCTTTTGTTATTTTAGTTTGAAGGGAGTAACTCTGTCCAACACACTACAAAAATAAATAAACCTTTGTATATGTGAATACTAAAATACTTGAAATGTCAAATGTGTTCTGAATTTTCAAAAGTTACTATTGATTTTGTCTGTCTTCAATTAAGCACACCCAGTTGAAGGCAGCTTTCAAAGTGCTAAACTTTTGAATTGCTAAAGTTCATATGTGCCCAACAACCACTGTCAAGTATCCTGAAGGTGCATCAAGTCAATCAAAACCACTAGATGCTTTTAAGAATTTCAGGATACATTTGTAATAGCTATAACTATATCCATAACATTATGGGCTGGGGTAAGAACCCAACAGGGAAGCACTTCAGAAGTTGGGAACTGGCAAGGTATCTCCCACAGGAGGGAGCTGAAGCAAACCATATTTATGTCACTGGCCTTAAAGCCAGCATAAAATCAGCAAGAGAGGAGAATTGAGCACATTCACTCAGTATCATTTGAAACAATTGTTCCATTGTGAAAATTTGTCCTCGTGTCCAATCGGCATCTCCCCAGGAGTAACTTGTACCCATTATCCCTCGTCTTTTCCATGTGACTCCTTGTACAAAGGAGTCTCCATCTTCTTTGTAAGCTACCCTTTAAGCACTGGAACACGGTGATGAGATCTCCCCTAAACCTTTTTTGTCTCAAGGCCAAACAAACCCAGTTGTCTCAGCCCTTCCTCACATGGCAGGCTTCCCAGTCCTTGGACCATCTTTGAGGCCCTTCTCTGGACCCTCTTCAGCCTGTCCACACCTGTTTTGCATAGCAGGGATCAAAACTGAACACAGTGTTCCACATGTGGCCTGACAAGCACTNTCCTTACATAACTGCACCCAGTCTCTCTGTGAGAGGCTGAGCAACTTCACATCTCTAAAAGTGATTAAATTTACAGAAATTAATGCTTTTGTTATTTCTAGTTTGAAGGGAGTAACTCTGTCCAACACACTACAAAAATAAATAAACCTTTGTATATGTGAATACTAAAATACTTGAAATGTCAAATGTGTTCTGAATTTTCAAAAGTTACTATTGATTTTGTCTGTCTTCAATTAAGCACACCCAGTTGAAGGCAGCTTTTAAAGTGCTAAACTTTTGAATTGCTAAAGTTCATATGTGCCCAACAACCACTGTCAAGTATCCTGAAGGTGCATCAAGTCAATCAAAACCACTAGATGCTTTTAAGAATTTCAGGATACATTTGTAATAGCTATAACTATATCCATAACATTATGGGCTGGGGTAAGAACCCAACAGGGAAGCACTTCAGAAGTTGGGAACTGGCAAGGTATCTCCCACAGGAGGGAGCTGAAGCAAACCATATTTATGTCACTGGCCTTAAAGCCAGCATAAAATCAGCAAGAGAGGAGAATTGAGCACATTCACTCAGTATCATTTGAAACAATTGTTCCATTGTGAAAATTTGTCCTCGTGTCCAATCGGCATCTCCCCAGGAGTAACTTGTACCCATTATCCCTCGTCTTTTCCATGTGACTCCTTGTACAAAGGAGTCTCCATCTTCTTTGTAAGCTACCCTTTAAGCACTGGAACACGGTGATGAGATCTCCCCTAAACCTTTTTTGTCTCAAGGCCAAACAAACCCAGTTGTCTCAGCCCTTCCTCACATGGCAGGCTTCCCAGTCCTTGGACCATCTTTGAGGCCCTTCTCTGGACCCTCTTCAGCCTGTCCACACCTGTTTTGCATAGCAGGGATCAAAACTGAACACAGTGTTCCACATGTGGCCTGACAAGCACTGAGTAGTGTAGGATAATGACTTCTTTATCTCTGCTGGTGATGCCCTTGCTGATGCAACACAGCATCCTGTAGGCTTTCTTTGTAGCCGCAGCACGCTGTTCACTCATATTGAGCTTGTTGTCCACCAGGACCCCCAGGTCCCTTTCTGCAGACTTGCTCTCCATCCTGTGCTGCGCTCCTGGGTTGTGTTTTCCCAGGTGCAAGACCTTACGCTTGTCCTTGTTGAACTTCATGAGGTCCCTGTTAGCCCACTCTTCCAGCCTATCCAGGTCTTCCTGCAGGGTGGGTTTCCCTTCCAAAGTGTCCACTTCCATACTCAGTTTGGTATCATCAGCAAATTTCATCAGGGTACATCTGACTCCATCATCCAGATCACTTCTGAAGATATTAAACAACGTTGGGCCCAATATTCATCCCCAGGGGACCCCACTTGTGACAGACAGTTTGAAAAGGAGCTTCGGGGTACAGCCTGTCAGCCAGTTCCCTACGCACTGCACAGACCCCTTGTCTAGACTGTAACGCAATAGATGTTAAAATATTCCTGCTGTGAAGTGTATTCAATCTCTCTGACATTTTTAATTTATTGTATATTAATTTCTCACCTGCCAGCCTGCCTTGTACCGTTATTGTCCTTATTAAAAACTGTAGCAAAATATTTCTGCAGACCAGCAGCTGTTTTAAGCTGATTTTCAGATTCCCCTCTTTCCTTTTGCTAATGTGGTGAAAGGGCATTTTATTTGTTTCAGAAGACTTTGCAACACCAAGTAAGTTTAGAGTTTTGCCATTTTCCATTTTATGCATTTTTGCTCTCTCTAGCAGTTTCCTTCAGTGGACATATCTTTTCCCGTGCCTTCTAGCCTCATTTCTTGCCCCTGGCATCCTTGCTTTTCCTCCAGCTGGGTCTGGAACTACTTATACTTTTTTCCCTCTTTTGGATGCAGGCTCCACAGAATATTTTTGTATCTTCAATATGAAGAAATGCCAAGCTTCCTCCACTTTCAAGTCCCTAAGCTCCTCGATTCAGTTGGCTTCACTTTCCCAATTAACTTATTTTGTTTAGCAAAAGGTACAAAACTCCTTCTTAGTTATGTCTGTTTTGCTTATTATTCTGTTTAATTTAAACGAAATAATCTAATCTGCTTTCAATACAGCCTTATGTTCTATGACAGGCTCTTCAGGGATGTCTTTGTTCTTTATCAAAAGAAAGGCGAGGGTATGTTGGCAAATAGACTCTGTACTGAAGAAATCTACTGGGTATATGTCCAGAACTCAGCAGTTATTATTATGTTTATTATCTCCTTTACATATAAGGAGCTGTGTTGTCCCATGATTAAGTTGGTCCATTAGTATCTCCCTACTAAAACAGAGGTGATTTCATCCTACCACAGGTTTCTGTGTCCTTCCCTGCACGTTGTCTTTACAACTCTTCCTCAAAGTAATTTTAGCTTTTATCAGGATATCATTCTCACTCTTTTATTTTTTCTTTCTTTTTTTTTTTTATGAAAACTATACCTTTCAGTTAATATTAACCTTTCAGTTAATATTCCTCTTCTCTGATAATTGGTGCAATTCCATTCTATAGAGTTATTTCCATGAAGTTTGACTTTAATTTCTCACTGGTTTTGGATCCCCTGTTTTGTTGCACACGTTCCTGGCATTCTTTTACTGACTCTACCACTTATTTTATTACCACTCCACACGAACTTTTAGGTCTTTGAGCCTCTATTTTCTATATTTGCTGCCACCACCTTCCCGAAGTCAAAATTCCCCCTGCCCTCAGTGTTAAATGAAGAAAATATCTGAGTCCTTCTCAGACTCTCTTCCCATCTGTCAACTTCTTTTTATTCAGTCTGCCAGCTTAGATTGCAGGCTGGTATCCCATATGCTTAGGTGAAGTCTGTCTATGAAGGTATGAAACTCTCTTCTCAGAGAATATCTTCAAATGGTCAATACTCCAAGTCTTTCTGCATCACATCTAGAATTATTCAGTCATGTGCCCATGACTCATCTCATACTTTTAATTACACTTCTATTCTCTTCTTGGAGAGGAAATAGAGTAAGTTCATCGCCAATTCCATCTCCTTGTCTGTGAGACTTGATCCAAGCAGTAACCCCCTGATAAAATAAATCTTCAAAATTACTTATAAAAGAATGACTTTTAACTTTGTTAACCCGTTCAAAATTTCAAAAGTAGAAGAGCTAAATTAGAAGCCCGTATTTTTAATTTGAAAATTAGGGAAATTACTTTAACAAAGGAAATATCCTTCAGTGAAAGGAAGTAAAACTTGCAAGTAAACTTGAAAAAAAGTGAAAATCAGAGAGCTAAGAATGTTTTTAGATGATAAGAAATCTAAAGGATATAGAATTTTAAAATATTTTGGAAGTAGAAAGTTTGTATGGAAATTACTGGCCTGAAGGGACAGAAAGAAGCATTTAGGAGTACAGAAACATCATAAAGAAGAAAATAACTTCTGTGTCAGTCTGCATCACAGGGAAACCTGTGGAGATAAACTGTTTCTTCAAAAGCAGTAGGAGGTGGCTTTATATGACACTATATAAAATAATGTATAGTCTTAGAGAAGATAGACTAGCATAATCTTTTTTTCATCCTTAGAGACTCATGACACATGTTCATCATCTGGAGATGGAGAATAGTAAAATGGAACTCACTTTCTCAAACACTAAGTAGATGGTGACAGTCAGAAATTTGGTAAATTTAAAGAACTACTGGCTCTTCTGTGAATATTTTAAGTGTTCAAAGTCATACTAGCTAATGCTACCAAAACAATGTAATCCTCCTTAGTCGCTCTTATGAAATACCTGGTAGGCTAGGACCATAAGGATTGTATATCTTGCTATACAGTCAGGTTAAATATGAAGCGAGAGTATCTGGTCTGCTTACAGAAAGCAAACAAAATAGTGAAATACATGACCTTCAGACACAACGTTCTCATGTCATATATACAAAAGTGATTTCCATTTGAGCCTGATTTCATAAAAATGACATTGGTTTGTCCCGGTTTGCAGGTGTATTTACTCAGTAAGAGAGATGTGGCTTGGTACTTCACACAGACAGAAGTCATCCACTGCTGTTTCTGGACCACAGGTTACCAGGTCACTCACTTGGTTAACAGGTAGGACTCCCACAAGGAGTTAGTCTGAATGGGTAGTTGCAGTTCATGGTGCTCAAAAATCATCAAAGTAGCATATGGGAAACGATTCCACAACCTGTGTATGCTGGACCTAGTATTCGAGTATCTATGTAAGGAGGGAAATTCTTATCTTGCTAAAGCCGGTGGGAATTGGTTTCCAAAAATATTTTTGCTACGATCTGGTGCCTCTTCCCTGTTTCTGTGCAGCCCTCACCACACTCCACCCTCCACCCTCCAGGCCTATAAACATTTTTTGGTCCAGATTCTCTGTTTGGTTCAGACCATTATGTCCAGTCTGAGACTGTTCACATTCTGCTGCCACGAGGAATCCGAGGACAGAAGCATGACTAAAAAGTCCCACCTACTCTAATCTGCACTTCTGATGAAGCAACTCTAGCTCATTGTTAATGACCATGTCTTTCCTCTACCTACATATTAGCAGGCACAATCTTAGGTGCCCTCCGCTATTTAGTAGCTCAAGCAGAGCCCTCATTGTCACATCCCACCAAAGAGGAGGGAAAGGTGACTCAGGTTCGTGGATCTTCTCAGGGTGGATTAAGGTAAAACAATTACTCAAGGTCTGTGTGCAGGAATCAATTTTAATAAGAAAAGTGCAACTGTCCCATATAGTTTGGCATCCCTTAGTGTACAGCCTTATGGAAGGTCAAAGTAAGCCTTGTAGTTATTCACCACACATGTGGGGTTTAAGCCTTGCATTACTTGCTAGAGAAAAAAGGAATAAAAAGAGAGAAAATGAGAGGGGGTGGGGAGGAAAGAGAGAGCAAGAGACCACCAATCCAGGTTCCAGCATTGGTCCAGACAACAGGGGTCTCTGGTCCATATGAGCGCTCATCAAGAAGTTCCCACCTGACGCTGTTTTCCACCCCCTTTTATTCTTATCCCTCAATGTGGATTGCCTCTTCCAACAGTTCCGGTTCTGGGCAGAATTCAGCATTCTTCTGCTATTGGTTAATTAGTCTAGCTTGCTATGTAAATTAGCACACATGCTCCTTACGGGCATGGAGGGGCAAGTCTTCTTGGTCTTGAACTGAGTCAGTGGTAGCAATCTCCCCCTGCTGCATTTACCTGCATTACTCCCAGTTACTGCAGATTCTTACTGACTTCTTCTTGGGCAATTATCCATCCTTTGGCACGCTCTGAGGCAGGATATTCCCCTTTGTGTACTCAGCTCCTTTTCAAGGATATATCTTGCCTTGCTTGCAAGTGTTTGAGACATTAGCAAAACAGTTCTTTGTTCCACGGGGTTACAAGTTAGCCTTAGCTTGTTTGGTCTTTCAGTTTTTCTCCGACACTCATCCGGTGCAAAATGAACAGCACCTTCCCCCTATTCCCTAGTGAAAAGAGTAAATATCCTGTTTACTAGAACAGGTCACCCAGACAGGCTGTTGAGTCTCCATGGCTGGAGATAGTCAAAACCTGACTGGACACGGCCCTGAACAACCTGCTGTACTTGACTCCTTTGAACAGGAGGCTTGGACTAGACGGTCTCTAGAGTTCCATTCCAACATAAATGATTCTGTGGTTATACGCCTATGCCTGTCACCCTTCATTTATCTATCTCACCGATATAATGATTCACAGGCTCAGTCAGAACAGAGTTTTTGTCTAGTTATATTGCAAGGCTTTTACTGGCTCTCGGAAAAGACCTTAATTTAGGAAATTATCATTACACACTTTGTCTATATTGACCTGAAGCACAAACCAGCCAATACTTTAGAAGAGACAACACAATCACTTCTCGTAAAAGCATTTTATTTACTCATCTGTTTACATGCTGTTTACAAACCTGTGACTACCATTGTGATATGAATCATGTCAGTGTCCTTTGCTTTAAGACCTTGCTCCCAAAAGAAGCAGATGGTACTGACTGACAACAGCTTCTGAAGACATTCATCTCTCTATACATGCACGCACAGTGATGAGGCCTTCAAACAGTTTGGAACAAAAAGGCTAAGACTTTTCCTCAGTGAAATCTTATAATGACCATTTTCATCAAGTATTATCTATTTTCTTCCTTGGTAAAATAAGAAGTAACAGAAGGGAAAAGTAGATCATAATGAAGGGACTCCAGAGAATGTTAGAAGCATTGGCAATTTGTCAACATAAATGTTTCCCATATTAGATGTTCCCATATACTATATTTACTGCAAAGCATCAGATCTCATTTTATAGAATTAGAAGACCATCTTAGGATCCCCCACTGTGTCTGGAAGCTGAACATAGGAACTCCTAAAAGTATATAGCATCAATAATGGGTCTAGATCTGGTTTCTTTTTGCAGCTGTAACTAGTTTGCATGTACATGCCTTGCACATGCTTTTTTCTAGTTGTGTAGAGCTGTCACACGCTGCAAGTCCTGCATCTGGAGCCCCACAGAGCAGTTGAGTATATCACTGTGGAAATTGATGCTTCGATGTCTCTATTTCCATAAGAGGAGATCCCAGCATTTGTACTGGTAAAAATGCTCTGCTCTGTTTAAATGGGCCTACAAGGCAAAGCTCCAAGATGCGCCTTATCATAGCTAACCAAATCTCTTGGCTTACTGGTGCTGAGTATGCCCCATAGTCTGCAACAGTCTGAATTTTATTCACTTGATATATCTACGTGATATTTTTAATATGTTCCATAATATCTTTGAGCCTTATATTTCAAAATATTTTTTTATATTCTAGAGTTTGCTGGTTTTTTTTTAATTCAACTAATCTGCTAGTGAATATTAAAAAAACCCCACAAACCAATCAGCTTAAAAAAATAAAACATGTTTTTTGTTTGCACAGTTATTTTCAGTCTTCAGTTTCCTGTCTTCCTTTCTAAAAGAAGGTGGAAGATAAATTATTCTAAGGACATGAATGCTGTTTTGTTGCTATAAGAGAAAAAAACCCAACATAATTTCCTTTGACACAAAATCAGGCTAAAGACAGTAGCAAAGATGAAGGCAATAGAAGGTAATAATGTAGGTAATAGAAGATGAGCTAGCTTTTCACCCAACATAAATTAATATCTGCCAGGACACAATACAGTTTTGTCCAGAGTTTTTAGCAGTGAGATGTCCTTACTTTGTGTGCTTCCACATGCCAGTCCTTAATAGTTGATCTGAACCAAGTTTTAGCTTTTCTTTTTTTAAAAAAAAAAAACTAACATCCTACAAAATGCTACATATTTGACTTTTTTCTATGACATGCAATATCCTGTTGGGAGACTGAAAAAAATGTTATTAACAATAATAGATTGCCTAGCTATTTGTAGGATCTGACTAGATTGCACCTGTTGTGTTTTACGGCTTTTCATGTTAGCCCCTTTGTCAGCAGTAAATGAGTTTTCATACTTGCAGTTGTTCATGTAGTTTTCCTATTCTTCCTTAGTTGAAGCCATCAGCAGCTGTGATAATTTCAAGTGAAGAAAATTAAGCTGATATGTACTGACATACAGGAAACACATCTTACAACTTCTTTCACGAATTAGTGAAAAAACAGTCTGTTTTTGTTGTTATTCAGTGACTGCTCAGCAACTGGAGGTTTTGAAGCTCGGCTATCAGTGGTGTCCACAGTAGTAAGGACTCAACTGTCTTGGCCTCATTCCCTGCATGAAAAGCAATAGTTCCCTAGATAAAGGCATCCTCTCAGCAACAGCAAAGGCCTTTTGCCATCCTAGACTAGCTGGCAAGATCCTGACTTCAGCGTGAGGGCAATGGTATGAGGGATCTCCACCCCTGAGCCTTCTGCAAGATGCAGCTCAGTTGCAGGTAGCTAGACATACAGAACAAGGTTATTGTCCCCTCAAACATTTTGTCAACAAAAACGGACTGGCTGTGTAGAGGAGTGGCTGGCAAGAACCTGAATGAGAATGTTGCATCGTAGCACCCAGATCAGCACAACAGGAGAGTCTGAGAAGGAACTGTGCTTCCGAATGGTGTCACTGAAGCCTACTGTCCTCATCATAAAAGCGATGGTAATGGTACAGGTCAAGGGTATAGCTAGCCTCATGCTCTGTCTTTAACTGTAGATGTAAGCAGACAAAAGCAAGGACTCAGGAAAAAAAAAAGAGAACAGAGCAGTCATATATCATACTTCTCCTGTATTCTCACAACTTGTAATACCTTCCAGCTCAAAGAATTTCCTGAACCTAGTATGTTACATCTGTTTAGTAATCTTCAACTGATGGTTCTTTCAAGTAAGTTTCCAGTCTTCCCTTGAATACAGGCAAAATTTTTGTATCTGCAAGATCTGTTAAGGAGTTCCACAGGTTTACTAGCTATCACAGCAACTGCTCCCTTTTGTTTGCTCTGAATTCAACTAGTTTGCTTAATAGCTCTAGCTATTCTATTGGCTTCAACCCTCAGTAGCAGTATGTCACAGAGGAGAGAGTGATTAAGGTCTTAGAGGTCGCTTAAAGAATCAGCATCAAAAATATTAGGAAAAGTGATCTTAATATGAATTTGTAAAAAGTGTAACTTTACAGAATTCAATGGCCATTCACTCTATTACTACATGAAGGAAATGTGCAAAGGGAATTGGGTCAGAGTAGTGCTTAGGCGTGATTTACACAGTGATTGGGGAGAGTGAATTATACAGAGATTGGGCAGAGAAATCAAGACAGAATCAGGTCAGAGTGATGTGTACAGAGATTGTGGAAAAAGCATAAGGAACACCCTCCCATTGAGTCATGAGGTTCAGAAAGGACCCCCTTGTTTTCTAAACTCCTTCTTAGAGAGGAGTCTAGGTGGGAGTGGATCCAGTTGTAGTCCCAGACTTGGTCAACATTTTATGTCTAAAGGAGTGGAATTCAGTGAAAGTGATGTAGCATGTGATTATGGGTTCTATATAACTTTGAGGTAACAGCATGTTGTCTTTTTGGAGCAGGGAGATGGACAGGCACTGTGGTTTTTTCTAGAGTGTGCCTAATAGATGTGATATTATCTAACAGAAAAGATCCAGGCTCATAAACCTAGAGTGTTCTTCCAAATCTGTGTCTTTGGAGGCTCCCTACGCATGTCTATCTCAGTTTCCCACCTGTTAAATCATGAGAAAGATCTTTTTTTTCTTTTAAACATACTGATGAAGAGCAGTCTACAATATGTGATAACCTGTGTGTTCTGGTTCTAGGGTGAAATTCTTGAACATAACCTAGAAAGAGACAAGCAGGCTAACCCCAGAAGAACAGCAGGGCTGGTGAGTAGGGCACTCTTTTGGGACTATGGGAGACATAGACTCAAGTCCTTTTTCAAATAAAGGCTCTTCTACCATGGAAGTGTCCTAACCACTAGGCAATAGGGAATTCTCTAAAAAGCCTGTCTCACCTCTTTTGCTTCCCCTTTTCTCTCTGAAAACACTGAGTATTAGGAAAGTTCCTGCAATCTCAGAAAGTATCAGAAGTCCAGAAAAGTATTTATTACCCCATAAATGTTACTATCTGACTTTTGCTCTGTGTTAGACAGTGCAATGTATTGTCTTTGTTGTAGCTAGTGCACTAGGTGGTAATGGAGAGTCACCACTGTCCCTACTCGCACCAGAGGAAGCCACAGGTGAGCAAGATTATATAGCTGGGGGTTACAAATCTGAAGCCTTTACTAAACGTTTAACAGCACAGCATCAGAAATATTTTTTTGCACCTGCAATCTATTATGAAACTCATGGGAGCAAACTCACAGCAAGTACAGTGCTCCCATATTTAACCACAGGTAGAATAAGTCTGGGCACACAGAAAAACCCAAGGCTTTGCTCACGGAGTTATATTCACACCTAGCTGTCAGGCATGCCAAAATCATGAGCCCAGAAGCAGATTAATCAAAAGTGCAAATAGGTACTTCTTTTCAGCAGGATTTTGTTGACACCTGAAAGCTACAGTTTATAAGCCTAAATTTCATCTCCTGCAAATGTAGCTTCCAGCACCAACTCATAGTTGCAGATGTAGGGCCAAGAACACAAGTCTGTCCCAGTCCAGCAGTCTGCTAGTCACTAAGCCACAACCTCAAACTCCTTTTTATATGCTGATCTTCTAGTCCTCTGAATCCTGCATTCTTTGCTTTGCAGGACAGCTTGAAAGAGGGATATACAGAGCATTCTCCACTAAACTATCCCACGGTGGGGTGTTTGTATTGTTTTATCTTAAAATAAGAAGGACATTTTTTCATCTTCTGCATAGCAGCATAGTGCTTTCATCCAGAAAGTGAATGACTAAGGTTTAAACCCTATTTAGTCAGGATTCCAAATTTTTCTGTGAAAACACAGGCATCTAACTTTCAGGGTTTCTAGGCCTGGATTCCTTCTGAACAGAAAGCTCTCCCAAAACCTTTCTGTAGCTGCATAATGAAAGGATAACTGCCACAGTAAATACACCCCTTCCGCTCTATGTATAGGACTTTCAGTGATGGTAGACAATTTTCCTTACACATATCATTGGAGATATATAGATATATAGAGACATATATAGATATATAGATATGTTTCATAGAACATACTTTTCCTAAAATGAAATACCCAGAATGTTCCGTAGATCAAAGACCACAGAATCATAGAATGGTTTGGGTTGGAAGGGACCTTAAAGATCAACTGGTTCCAAATCCCCTGCTATGGGCAGGGACACCTTCCACTAAACCAGGTTGCTCAAACCCCCACCCAGCCTGGCCTTGAACACTTCCAGGGAGGGGGCAGCCACAACTTCTCTGGGCAACCTGTGCCAGTGTCTCACCACCCTCATCATGAAGAATTTCTTCCTAAATTCTGATCTAAATCTACCCTCTTTCAGTTTAAAACCATTACCTCTCGTCCTAGCACTTGTCTATGGTGCATTTTTTGCTAGTCTCTAAAATTCTGTGGTTCTAGTGAAAATATATCACCTGTCCTTTTCCATTACATCGATATCTGCAGTATATCCCACTAAAACCTGAAACACAACTACAAAGGAGTTTGTCACCACTTTTAAACTGTCATATTCAAAGGACAAAAACCCTATGTGGCACTTGCTTAGAGCATTATGTTAAACCTTCTGTTAGTAACACGCGGTTGAACATTACACTAAACTAACGTGTCTCAGTAAATCAAAGATTACCTTAGGTCTTGGCTTGTAGTGTCACAGGGAATTCAAATGTCAGTGTGTGAAAGACAATTATCTGCTCCATCTGCTGCTGGTGTTCACTTCCGGTGGCTTCATACCTGCTCACATGAACAGAGTTTCATCTGAATTAGGCTAGTAGGATTTATTCTTTCTGGTGAGTTGTGAGAAAAAACAGAGTTGACACAGGTGATTTTAAATAGACTTAAAAGTTCCCTATTTAAACAAAAAATCAAGAACTGCAAGGGCTTAAACACTGTAAAAAATTACTAATCAAAGAAGCCAAAAATAGAGACAAAAATGAGCGGCGAGGAAGTAGGAAGCATCAGCCTTTCTCCAGGAGCAGCTAATGCCTCCCTGAGTGCCATTTGAACCAAATACGCTGAGCCACTCTGGAAAAAGAAGCAAAAACCTACCCAGTCCTTAGTTCTGCCTGCCTACCCGGTGTCAGTTCTTCAGTCCCTCCTGAGTCCTGTTTTTCTTTGCACATTAAAGAGTAAACCTGAAGAGGAACCCTCACAACCAAGTCTGAAATGAGTTGCAAGAAATACAGGAACTGAAGCCCGATGGAAAATACAATGTCAGAAAAGATAGGTGTCACTGGCAGCATCAAGAACCAGTGATGAAGTGGCCAGGGCTTCCAATTAAAAGCCACCACCTGGAGTTTAGCAGAAGTTCTGGCTCTGAGAGCATAATCTTCAATCTTACTATGCAGTTCTGTCATAAAATATGCCAAAACTAACTGAAATTTTGGTAAAGGTCATCAGCTGAGGAAATAGTAAGTATCCATACATACATGGACACACATATAATGAAGAAACTTCAGGAGTAGAGCCAGTTCCATGACAGTAATCAACTGTTTTGCCAAAATCCTGAACTAGAGTTCCACTCCACTAGAGTGGAAAGCCACTCCTATCATCTTGCTCATGTTTGCACTCAGACTGGCTGTAGAATAATCTGCTGCTGAAGTGGTTTGGCTGAACAGCTTGCTCCTTAGTTTCAGTCTCAGGTCTATTCTTATACAAGCAGGAGTGGAGACATAGACTTGTGAAGTCAATTTTATACCAATTTGCTTGTTAGTTGAGTACGCTCCTGTTTTATCTAGTCCAGACCTTGAGACTCACTCTAATGAGGATTCAGTAGGGTCTGGAGCCTGGAAATTATATTTAGGCCTGGTTCTGTAAAGATTACCTCGCACAAGAAATTTCAAGACAATACTTCGTCAGAGCTGCATAGTTTCTATTACTAATTAGTAATTATAGACAAAGGGAGATTAAAGAGGGACAGCCTTCTTGACTGAAGGACTAATTGCTTTCTTCAAGCTGTTTTATATGCCTCTTCAATCTCCATGTTGATCTACATTCAAACAATAGATCCAATACACTACTTGCTGTAGTGAATCCTGGCTAACATGCCTTGGGATGAACACATGGCTATTTCTCTTTGTCTGAAGGTGAGATTTGCTCTTTTAAAATTTGTAGGAACTATGAAAGAGGTTTAGGCTTTGATTTTTGTTCTTTTACATCCAAATATGATTCAAGTGCTTCTTTTTTTTCATTGTTGTTGCTCTTGTTATACAGACCAAACGTTTTCAATATTTCACATTCTTGTTAATAAGACGTCTTTATTTTCTTATATCTGATTAATGTTTTCTTTAAGTCTATGGCAATTCTCCCGTTAACTTCAGCAGTCGTTAAAGAGGCCTAAAAGGCAGATAATTTACACCAAAGGCAATAACATTAAGATTAAAACTATAAAAATAACATTTTCTTTCCAGAAATTGCTGGTAGTCAGAAACAAAAATTATAAGCCACCAGCAATTTCCATACCAAGCTGGTATCAGGATCAAAGTTACCTTTATTAGAAAGAGGTGATGTCACAGCTGAGGAAGGAATTTGTATGCAAGTGGCATATCACTTGCAGAAATCTGGAATTATGATCAAGACTGTAAAACCTTTTTTGTTTTAATGACTTACAGGAATATTTTGTGAACATTTTAAAAACTAGAGCAAAAAAAGCATTTTATATGCTTAGTGTTTATATAAAAGTAACTTACAGAATGGATGACAGACACCATGCATCCCTGAAGTGATATCTAGTGTCTTTGACTAGAAGGCTGTCTAGAAACTGAGCCCAGATTCTGTCTTTATACATCAGCCACAACAAGAAAGCTATCAGAAGCCTTCCAGAACTCTCTTCTTTAAGTTTATTTTGAGAACACAGGTTACAGGAGTCTGGCAGAAGCATAAAAAAAGGAGGCTGAAGAGTGAGATAACACTAGAGATATGCCTAGTGTCGATGAACAGATATTCTGTCAGTCTAACTTCTTCCTGAGGATGTCTGTTAGTGTGAACTCTGCAGAGGAATGGTTTATCATTTTATAAAATGAAAGGACTCTTATTTAATTCATTGAAGTCAAGACCTTACTCCTCTTCCTTTAGTACAGATAAATACCTAAATGTAGTTGTCAGAGTGATATCATAGAAAAAGTCTAGTTCTTATCATTCGCAAAGAGTCTAAAAGGCTATTTAATTACAAACATAATACTGATTATTAGAGGGGTTTTTAAGCCCTAAGCCCTAACAAAGAGTTTTCCCACTTATGTTCCAAATGAAGTCAGAAATCCACAAAAGTATCTCAGAGTTTTCCCTTAGGTTAGGATATGGAAATGGATTAATAAAATAACTATCCTAAGTCATTGATCCTTGGTATTTATAAAAACCTGCCAATACATTATAGTCATATTAATTCACTGTCTGCCTTGCCTGTCCCTACTCCTTACATTTGTTGCTACACAGCAACCGAAGTTCAACAACAGGAGAGGAGAGCGCAGAGAAAAATGCATGGATAGAAAAATAGGCTATGCAGAAACAATTGTTCTGTATTGAAGCTAGGCCTTTGTAGGCTGAAGAAGACAGGAGTAATGGCTGCAGAAGAAGACTATACAAGGATGAACATGACTATAGCCCGGGGGAAATATAGTTAAGAGGGTGACGTCTGCATGCAATGTATAACAACTTGTTAAACAAATGCGTAACAACCAAAACACCATCTGATAAAAAATAAAATGCCATGATACATAATTAATCATTTTAGCCAGTTTGAAATCAAAGAAAGAAGCAAAACCTTTAAAAAATGCTTGGTGATTGCAACTGATTCTGGGTTTGATAGAGACATTAGAAATCAATTTTATTTTCAGAAAGTAATTAGACCTTACAAGTCCAGATCTTACCAAAAAGTTTGTTCTGTGATTAAATTCCTACAATATCAAGTCGTATCAAGCCTGCAATAAGGTATGAAAGTTGCATTTTTCCTGTTAATCGAGGTAACAAAACCAATATGCAGGAATGCTTCATGAAACGTCAATCTAGTTCTGCAGCACCCAAAGTCAATATCAGAAGTTACTTTCTTTTCTAAGCATCCAACTATCAATGTTTAAAACAGTGCAGATGTGTATCTTTTTGAGTCCCTGGCTAGATATTTGGCTTTTAGAAACTACTGCTTGTAATTAAGAGGTCTTTCCATTCCAGTGAGCAAATGTGTTTCTTATAAATGAATATGATCTTCTGTCTGATGAAGCTGAAATCTAGGAACAAAGTCCATTGAGTAATAATTCCAACTAGATGAGCATTCTGTGGTTTCTATTTTGTTATAGATAGCAAAAAGTTACCTCTTTGGTTATACTATGAATATAATTATAGCCACTCCAAATGTTGTGTCTTAGGTGTATCAAGGAACATTTACTTTCTCCAAGCATTTAAAAGACATCTAAGGTTTTTAATGTCTCAAAGTCTTGATTCTGTGTTTTTTATGAATTAGAAAATTTTCTCTCTACTTTTGTAGATTATTCATTCCAGTAATATAATATTAAACTTCATCCTACAGTCAGCCAAATAGAAAGAAAAAAAATTGGACCCTACTTTCCAGTGCACAGCGTGAACACTTGACCCTGTGAACAGCCATAAAAGTGATAAATCCCTGGAGGTCTTTATCGATATTGCACCATTTTTCTTCTATGTTGTGAAGTGGTATATTATGGTTTTTGACAAGTCCATTGTTAACTGTCTTTGTTCACTGCAGCTGGAATTTTCAAGACGCCCTAAATTAGACACACAATTTTGAAATTCTTTTGCCAAATGTACTTTACAGTAAATTTCGAAATATGGTTGAAAGTTAGTACCTGTATTTTCTGTATCCGAGGAGGTTCCTAGAGAATGATTTCATATTTTTCTTAAAAAGCAAGGAAGACACTACTTACCATGGTAAGAATGCAGTTTTCCAGGAAAATGGTTTACTATCTTACTATTTTATTAAAGTATCCTTAGATACAACGTCCAGAAATTTCAAATTGGTGAAAAGGACACTGTTTAAAGAGAGACAATAAGTCTCAATCATATCACTAAAACGCCTTTAAACATCAACAGTAGAAAAGGTTCTAAAGAGTCCTCCCATGAATTTGAATACTTTCTCTTGCATTCATGCATTTTTCCTTGGTATAACTAAATATGCCTTTCTTCAGAGGGTGGTGAAGGAAATTCACTCTTCCTTAGTCAATCTAATGGGAAAATAACTGCAGTATGGCTAGGCCAGTCATGTAGAAAATATCTATACTATAGACTATTGTGTAGCAATTTAGACATAAAACAACACATCCTTCAAATCCCTATAGACTTAGCTTTGTATATCCTTCCCCTTGATACCTGTCGAGCCTGTTGTACTCCAGTGATAGGTTAGAACGATAGGTCAAAATAGGCTTAATAGCCTACCTGCCTGGCACAATTTAGGCTTTTGTTCTTATTCACCTTATTCTATCCAACTGTGGAGTTAGCTACACTGAAACAACTCACCACAGGCTTATGTAATGGCTCACTGATTATTATGTTAATTAAAGATTAAAATACAAAGGAAGATATAATTAAGTCACCAACACATTTGAAACACCTTATTGCTGCAGGTATTTCTGTTGTGCTCTAAGTTGAATTGTGAAATTTTTTCCCATACAGACTTATTGGTCCTATATACCTGATGCTTGGTGATGTCACCAATAATGTAGTATTGCAGATATCCAAAATAATATATCATACTTTCTTCTTGTTCATAGCTATGCTTACTTTCAGACTTATGTCTACATATTTTTCTTTTTCCCCAGGTAATGCCTTTGTAGTGAGCCTGGCTTTGGCTGATCTGGTGGTGGCCTTGTATCCATACCCACTGGTGCTCTTAGCTATCTTCCACAATGGATGGACTTTGGGTAAAATACACTGTAAAGTGAGTGGCTTTGTGATGGGACTAAGCGTAATAGGCTCGATTTTCAACATCACTGCAATTGCAATAAACCGATATTGTTATATATGTCATAGTTTTGCCTATGACAAAGTGTATAGCTGTTGGAATACGATGTTGTACGTCTCCTTAATCTGGGTATTAACAGTAATTGCAACTGTGCCAAATTTTTTTGTTGGCTCTTTAAAGTATGATCCACGCATATATTCATGCACATTTGTTCAGACCGCTAGCTCCTACTATACGATAGCTGTTGTGGTAATTCACTTCGTCATCCCTATCACTATTGTAAGCTTCTGCTACCTTCGAATTTGGGTTTTAGTGCTTCAAGTTAGAAGAAGAGCCAAGTCAGAAACAAAGCCAAGACTGAAGCCAAGTGACTTTAGAAACTTTCTTACCATGTTTGTGGTTTTTGTGATTTTTGCCTTTTGCTGGGCACCTCTAAACTTCATTGGACTGGCTGTAGCTATCAATCCTATGGAAATGGCACCAAAAGTTCCTGAATGGTTGTTCATTACGAGCTACTTCATGGCCTATTTCAACAGCTGCCTTAACGCAATAATATATGGACTTCTTAACCAGAATTTTCGGAATGAATACAAACAAATTTTAATGTCACTGTGGATTCCAAGGCTTTTGTTCCAGGACAAATCCAAAGGAGGAACTGATGCTCAGAAGAGCAAGCCTCCTGCTTTAAACAACAATAACCAAATGAAAACAGATATTTTGTAAATGTGTAATAGTCAGCTCAAGAGTTTGTCATGGAGAAATCCAAGAGTATAGTTGTAATGCTCTGGTCATTCTTGCTTACTTTTGGGGCTTTGGATGGCACTTTATGACTGGAATACTGTCTTCTTGATAAAGCACATTGCTCGCTATTAATGATTTATACAAGATATCAAGTGAAAATGCATTTCAGAATTAAAGCAGCAGTGTGCAAACTGTTTTAGTTCTGAGAGCTGAATTCTGCTCCCAGACAGATGAATGAGGCATTTTTCTACTTCAGTGGGAATTTTGCATTCTTTATACTAGGCCAGGATTCATTTATTAGAAGATGTAGCAAAGGTACTTGGCTATGGGCACAGCAGCCCATCAAGGCTGCGGAGTGAAATTTTCCTCCCTCCGGTATCTGAACAAACAGGGTGAAGCAGATACTCTAGTTTCCACACATAAGCCAAACATCAGATTCTGTGCAGATGCTGATGGCAGTAGTAGTGTCTTTGAATCAAACCTGTAAATTGGAGAGAGGAATGTTTATGTAAAAGCAAATATTAACATTAGAGCCTTTCTTCAGAGGTTTTTCATATTTACATAGACTGAGATTGGGAATACAGTGAAATCGTATGTCATCTGATGCACTTTAACACACCTTACACACTTGCAACAGGCTGGAAATGATGGCATATGATCTGTGATGATATGGAGTGACAAGTGCACACCAGGCAGGATATCTTAGATCATCTCAAATGACACTAGACCAAAAGAAGCAGCCCTTTTGACTATAATGGTAGCTGAGATGATACTTGCCTCACATGTCTACATCTAATCTTGAACAAAATCCACTGTTGGTGTCTGATCTAAGGTAATCTTCAAGGTTCCCTATAGTGGAGATATATTTCCTTCCATCTGTTATAAACACACATCCAAGGATGAGATTAATTGCTTTGTTGAGTTGCTGGTCTCCTTTCATTGACTTCAGAACGAGCTTTAATTACTGGTTCGAACGTCTCAGTTTGGATAGCTAGACTGGGATTAATCTTGCATAATTTGGCATGTCTCCAGTGTGTGTGTTTGTACGTGATTTATTTTCTAAATTCCCACTGTAGTTCATGGAGTTCTAGGAAATGATTAATTTTGTCTTGAAACAGGCACCTTCATTGGTCAGAGGAACTGATTGACAGACCTCACTGACTTTCTTCAGCAACTGTAACAGAGATCAGGCAGCTCATGTAGACACATTTCAGGCAAAGATCAGTGATCTCAATCCCATAATTAGTGTACCTACTGTTCATATTTGCACAGTTCATAAAATAAAAGTATAAAGTTCTATTTTCTTTCCAACTCAAATTCAAACTGTATTTCTTCTTTTTCAGGTAACACGTTGTAACAAGGACCATACAGATTAGATTACAATCTGCGTTTTACCTCACAGCATCATAGTAATTCACACAATGTGGTTTGCATTATATCTAAATCAGATTAGGGATCTGTGTGAAAACATGCAGTCAGTAAAGTTATTTTATCATTAAGACTTGAAATGCACGTCAATCTTAATAGCACTGTTCAGGGGAGAAGAGATAGGCCAAATAGTTTTTCTCTGCTAAATCCTTGTCTGGTATTGAAATAGGAAAAAGAGGAATCCAGGTTGCTATTACATACCAGTTTGAGTTTCCTGACCCATCTATTACGAAAAATATCTTTGTAATAATGTTAATTTGTACAGCCAATATACTGCTCCTGAAGTCATAAAGATGTATTAAGCATTACCCTTATGGTGTTACACTTAGAGAAATACTTCAAAGAACCACAACATTTTAAATGTTTTACTTATTTGCCAAAAGTCTGTGTAAAGTACAGCAAAGTAACAAATCTGATAATTCTTCTAGCTTCTTTCATGTTCTTCAGATAATTTCTGATAATTTCTGAAGTTCAGTACCCTATGACCCATACAGTAGTAGCCTGATGAAAGCTGAAAATATGTGAATAACAGTTAGAAAGCGATGGGACAAATTTAACTTGGCAGTAGATAATAGAAATATTGTAGCTAAAAGTAGCTTCTATGTAGGTTCTACTCCAAACATAATTTTGTAAGTCTGAGACCGTTTTGATATGTATTCTCTTTCTTCATGAATTCCACACCAAGTTACTGAGCACAGAACTAACATACATCTATGTATACATGTGAAACTTCCTCCAGAGTAAATAAGGAACTTCAAGACTCTGGGAAACTTGCAGGAAAGGACATGGTTTGTTTCACTGACAATCCTGCTTTTTTTGACTTTTATGAGCACTAAGAACTGTGACTTGAAAATCAAAATTTGGTTTGTAACCTGTAGATGAACAAGTACAAGAAGTAAATTGATTGACCTTCATTTATCACTTACTGACATGAGTCAGAATAGAGTCCAAAATTTGGATAAAATGCCCATTATTGTTTTAGCTCCATAAAACAAATCTAGACATTGGAATCACTTGCTTGGCTATAAATGTGAGCAGCTATCATACTGCATACTCATGAGAAGGTAAAATTAGGGCCTCAGGGACAAAGTTTGTTTCTAGAAAATTTGGAGTGTTTTCAAGCATTTAATGTTATCTTGATTAAAAGTGCTGTATTTTCTGTTTATTAAAAGAAATAAATGTATTCTAGAATTGTTCTTACAATAGAGCTCTGATTAGAAAAAACTTAGCCTCACATAGACAGATGAAGACCACTTGTACATTTTATATTAGTAAAGAGGGAAGTGGAGATGTGGTAAAGTTTAAACGAGACTGTAGCAATGCATTGGCCTTATCCTGTCTCTCCATGCAAGTGAAAAATTCACTCTCAAGGAAGAATTAAAACTAAAGATTCAATCCTATCACTGTTGACTTCAGTGAGATGAAGTTTTCACATCAAATTATTGACTGAATAGAGTAATTCTTCCTGGCTCGTTCTCAGGGGCAGAAATGCACTTCTGTCTCTCCACTTCTTCCTTTAAGAACACATTTAGATAAAAATGATTACTTTTTTTCCCCATTTGGAACTGCACAAATATGGGAATTTCACAATGAATAAATATTTTTGGAAGATTCTATGTATTTCTTAATACACATATAACCTGATTTTGGTAATCTGAAAAATTTCTTGCATTTAAAATCATTTACAGATTTAATGAAAAATGTGGAAGACTATTTTCAGTCATCTATTGATATGTTGCTATTTCAACTGGATCTGGCTGTGATAATAATTCAATATTTTGTTTCAAGTTATAATGTCCATGCAAAGAGACTGCTATGGATGTCTGTTGTAGAGCACATAACTGATTCCTGTTCAACATCTTGTTAGTAACACCTCCAGCTGCAGTAACAAAAAAAATTACTAAAACCGTTTTTTAAATCTATACTTTTATAAATATTTTTGTGACATAAATTTACTCTGGGTTAAGAACAACATTAAATACATTGTCAAAAACCAGATACTCTGAATTTAACAACTAGAATTGGAGGTTGAAACCACAAAGAACGTGAGCCACTGTGTGTCCCACTGGACCTGGTCACAGAGGTGCGACTGTCACATTCAGTAATTGTAGAGTCTTGTGTTGAGCCCTGAGCACTTAAGTCCTTGGGGACTGCTGAGCAAGTCCTATGGAATATTGTTGATGTCCACTCACAGAAAAAGTTAATTTCCTGTCATTGTCCAGGCAAAACTACAAATGGCTGCAGAATGAAGCCTTGAAATTGCTGTATAAAGAACCATTCTTTGGGAGAATACAGAAGACCTGGCCATGGTAACAGCATTTTTAAAAATGATCTTTTTTGTCTGAAATATATACCAACTAATTTTACTCTTCCAAAAATTTATTGAAGGTCCCTTCTACCTACAGTCATGCGATACAGTCAACTAAATGCACGCCAAATGAAATTATAGGCAGTGACAAGTGAGGTCCTTTGATGCCAGCTGTGCTTTTTAATTACAAACTAATGAACAGTGAGGTTTTGTCCTTAAAGAAGAAAAAATTAACAACAAAAAACCAGCAACAAAAAAAGCCAATAAAAGCAAGCCATGTGATCATAATTTTAAATTGTTTCACAAAGAAACATTGTGACACATCAATTGTTTGCATGTGTTTAATGTAAATGTAAACATTTCACTCTGGAAAAAAAATCTGAAAGACTTTGCAAAATTAAAAAAAATAAAATATTATCCTGTTCCAAAGCAAAAGATACTCTGCTGTAGAAATGTGCACTTTGCAATTCCTAACTTTCAGCAGTCCCCATAAGACACTGAAGACACGCACAGAATAACACAGGAGTAAAATGTGGAAGATCACACAGCAATCTTCGTACATGAAGAACTTTAGTTCTTTTCATATTGTCCACAAAAGAGAGCTTGCCTAATTACTGTGAACACAAAAGAAGTACCTGAATATGCCAGGCCCTGGAAACACTCTCAAAATCCAAGTTTCAGCTGCAGCTGCTGCTGTCCAAGATGGTTTATGGGAGGGCAAGTCCACAGCTATTGCTAACAGGAATGTGATTCTTCTAGCAGATACTGTCACTGACCCCTCCTTCTCATCCTCTGCTGATAGTAAATTTCCAGGACACTATTTTTTGACTCTTCACTGCGTTTGTACTTCTTTCTCATGCTGTTCCCTTTTTCATGTCAGGAGCAACTTGGTCCAGCCTTGTTTCCCCAGCCTTAAGGAGAACAATTTGCTTACATGACTGAGGAGCCTTAAGCTGTCTCTACAACCTACAAAGAAAGCTTTTTCAGGAAGAACACCCTGTCTCACAGCCTCTTGCTTTCATTGTAAGCACTTTTCTGTCTTTGAACAATTATTACCAAAAGGGGAAAAAATGCTTCAGCTTCTTTTCTCCAACCTGAACAAATTCAGCTTTCTCAGCCTTTCCTCGTACGGCCTGGGCTCCAGACCCTTGACTGGCTTGGATGGCCTCTGCTGGATTCACTCCAGTGTATTGATATCTATCTTGCACTGAGGTGCCCAGAACAGGACACAGTACTCCAGATGTGGTCTTAAAAGTGCTGGACAAAGTGGAAGAATCACTTCCCTTGGCCTGATGGTGACCCTTTTCTTAATGCAGTCTGCTTTACTACAAGCACATGTTTCTGACTCTTGGTCTACTCCTCGTACACTGGGACCCAGATACCCATTTCTGCAGAGCTGCTTCCCAGACTGTTGGACTCTAGGCTGTAGTGTTGTATGATGTTATTCCATGCTACATGCCATATCTTACTCTTATTGAACTTCATGATGTTTCCTTACAACCCATTTCTTCAGCCTGTCCAAGTCCCTCTGAGCAGCAGTCTGCCCTTCAGTATATTGACAGTATATTGAGTCTCCTTCTCTGGAGATATTCAAAACCCGCCTGGATGTATTCCTGTGCAACCTGCTCTAGGCTAACCTGCTTTAGCAGGGGGGTTGGACTAGATGATCTCTAGAGGTCCCTTCCAACCCCTACCATTCTATGATTCTATGATTCTATGACACTTCCTCCAATTTGGTATATAAACTTGCGAAGGATACACCTTGTCCCATAATCTGGGTTGTTACTGAAGGCATTAAACAGCATTGGTCCCATTATTGAGCCCTGAGGGACTCCATTAGTTACTGACCATTAGCTGGACTTTGCACCACTTACTTACATTACCACTTATCTTACAAATTCAGTGATAAGGACACCATGGGAGATTGTGTCAAAGGCTTTGCTGAAATCAAGGTATACAACATCCAGTGCCCTCCCTTGGACACAGCACTGGTCACCTCATCAGAGAAAGCAATGAGGATAGGAAGGCATGATTTCTGCTTGGTAAACCTGTGGTGGCTACTCTCAGTCACCTTCTTGTCTTTCATAAGTTTGGAAATGACTTCTGAGTGCACTTGCCCCATCACCTTCCTGGAGACTGAGGTGAGACTGATCAGCCTGTAGTCCCTTGAATTCTTCTTGCCCTTCTTAAAGACGGTGTGACATTTATCTTTTTCCAGTCGCCATGACATTTCAAAAATGATGCAGTGTGGCATCACAGTGTCATCAGTGAGCTCCTCCAACACCCATAAATGCATCCCATATGGTCCCATGGACTTGTGTATATGCAAGAGGCCTAAGTGATCCTTAACTCTTTCTTACTCTACAGTGAATACTGTTTTACTCCCATGTATCCTTCTAGAAGGCTCAGGGACCTGGGTTGCCTGAGGACAAGACTTGCCAGTGAGAACTGAGACAAAAAAAATGCATTCACTACCTCAGTCTTTATAGCTTGTCACTAGGTTCCCTGCCCCACTGACAAAGGGGCCCCACTATCCTTACCCTTCCTTTTAATACTGACTTATTTATAGAGACTTTCCTTCTACCTTTCACCTTGCTTACTCCTGGACTTTATGTACCAAATAAAGGAGATTATTGCAGAGGTTCAATCCCAATCCCTCTGCTCCAGAGACTGAAGAAGCCTTTCCCTTTCCATCCATTTGCAGCAGTCTGACATTGCAATTTGCAGAAGTAGGTGCTGTTTTGTATGACTTCCTAGGTTAATCTTGATGATCCAAGCTGAATGCATAGCCCAGTAGGAGAGAGACTGTACTGTCAAGTCATCTAATATTCCTCAACAGTGATATTTTGATCAGATGCTAGAGCATGTTGGGAAGTAAATCTTTTTGAGAAGGACTCAATCAAAAAAGAAAGATCAGACTTTGGGGCTTTTTCCTTTTATGCATCAGTACCAATCAAGGGACTTCTGAAATACATTTTCGACATTGAAATTGTTATTATCATATTCCTCATTTTTCATTACTCTCAAGCAAAACTTCACCAAAAGTCCGTTTCATCAGTCTAGTTCAAGCAGTCATGTATCTCTTAATGTTAAAGTATCCTCGTCAAAAGTCAGTCTTAGCCAGAGATACTGATGCAAACCTATTTTCTATTTATTTCCCTTATCATTCACTTGGTTTAAAAGGTAAGGAAACAGAAATACTTATATGAAGTATATGTAATATATATAATTTTCAAAATACAAGATAGATTTTCCATCTTGCAATGTATTCACCAATCCCACATGCCTTAGTTTATATATGATAATTCATAAAGCCAAGAGCTGCTGATCCCAATGCTTTTCAAATAGTAAGTCCTAATTCAGTCTTTCATCAACTGCAAGCATTTTGTTGTTTTAATTGCTATGTCATTGGAAATCAACATAAATTTTGTGTTCATAGAGCTAGATTCCTGCAAGGTTAGATTAGTCTTAGTCCAGCACTTTACACAATAGCACAGTAGGAAGTAAGAATTTCAAGCAATATTACATCATTAAACATAGTGCATCGAAAGATTTTTCCCTGGGTTCTGAAGTGGTACTTAAACTGAGTGTCACTGCACCGCCATGAAAGCTTGCTCTGCTGCTCGATTTCAAGCAGTCATTTAGTATTTTAGAGTATTTTGTATAATTAGCAGATATGAACTATCAAAAACCTACTACAGTGATTGATCTGGATACACCTGGGCCATTGGTGGCAGTGTCCAGTTTTCCACTAGTAATAATACCAAAAGTGAATACAATGTCTCTAGTAGCCCTTCTGGTGTATACCATAAATTGGTATGACATTCAAGTCATCGGTATTAAAGTGCATTCCACATTTTTTTCCAGATTTATGTGGAGAACAACTGAAAAAAAAAAAAAACAAACCAAAACCAACATGGCAATGTCCCATAGATAGAGACCATCTTTCAAATTCATTACATGCGAGGAACTAGGCAGCCTCAAGCACTGTTTCTTTGGGGAAAATGTATACAGATCCTGGAGTTTTATGCTCTGTCTCATTCTCCATCTATTTTTCAAAAACATACGTTTGCTTGTTGAACAACTTATGCCATCATCTTATCTCTTCCTATGCAAAAAAATTACATGGATTGAACTGAAACCTACGAATCGTAAATGGTGTTATTTGATAGAACTTGACGTGCTACTGATACATTTAGTTCTGTGTCCTTGCTCCAACTCCATTCCAGAGAGTCGGGGCTTTGTTACAACACGGCTTTTATCCCGTGCCCTTTTCAGCCTAACACATTCTCCCTTGTGCTCATTTTCTTGGAACTAGGAGGGGATTTTACAGTAAATCTGAATGTGGTTTTCACAGCTAAATATAATTCAAAAACATATCAGAAATTGTTATATCTTGTTCATAGCTTGTTAATCAAAGGCATTTGAAGTTTCAGGAATTACCAAAGAACATGAACGTAAATCACAATTCATTCTGTCTATCTTCAGTCCAGCATGCAAGAAACAGGACAATATGCAAGAAAGGGAATTATTTTTCTTGCTATTTTTATTAAATAATACATCAGTGATACTCAAATTCCTTCCAGTAGGCATTCTTTAATGAAGTCCTTAAATGTCTCATAATTTTTGTTCATAGCATATGAATAAGAATCATAAAAGATGTCTCTACAGCCATATACTTCAATTCGTGGTACGAGAACCTCTTAAGTGTCACAGACCATGCAATTACTTGCATACACTGAACACTCTCCAGAGCAGTAGGAATCTGTTAGCATAACAAACCCTCCATGGCTCACTGAAAATGAGACACAGGTAAGCAGATTTTCTGCCTTTAATTTTTCCCATTGATCTCTACAGATTTGATGACACTACAAATCATACTGCCTTAGAGAACAGAGATCCATGTAAAAGGTCAAATTATACTGACAAGTTTGTTGTGAGCTGCTGTAAGATAAACGGTCAAATGAACGATGTAATTCTGCTCCTCAGAATAATGAGATTCTAGTTCTGGAAATAGCTTCTGTTCCCATCACATTCACAAATATAGATGTCTTGGAGTCTCTATGAACTTCCTACACCCTCCTCTGGAAGACAAGTAAATGTCTACAAAACCAGATTGTTCAGAAAATGGTTAAGGAGGTGCAGGACTCCTCAATGACTATGTCAGCGATATTTACTGTCCTCTTGCTCAAGTGCTGCCACTAACATTTGTATCATGAGATTGGATGCTAAAGAAAACACCTAACTATCATGAGCCCAGTAATAAAACCACAAGTCTTAGAAACAATCAGAATAAAATGAAAGCATTTTGATTCCTTTTTTTTCTAGATGGTATTTCTTATAAGTATTTTGACTGGAATGCCTTAATTGTGAATGACACAAAGCTAAAAAATTTAATATTTTTCTGGGTTCCATGGAAAACTCCGAGTGGAGAGTACTGGTTCGATGTCTTACAAATGTTCGTGTTCCCAGCTTAGACAAGGCCTCCTCATGACCAAGGTAAGGACAAGTCAGCACTTGGACAGCTTTCAATTCTGGCTTTCTAGATTTGCTCCACTGAGGTCCTGAGGTCTGCTGCCCCCCAAATCCTAAGGGCTTTCCGTAATCTCAGGCATTTTTGAGACATGCTGAAGCAGCTGAAGAGAGGACAGTGACGTCACAACATGTGGCTCCTCATTCCTCATGAATCAAAGGAACTTGAAACATTTTGGGATCTCTGCTCCCCACCAGTCCTGTACTGCCCATACGTGTGGGTGAAGGAACACCCAGCGTGCAGAACTGCTGTGAGAGTTTGGTATGGTGGCAGCATATACATGAGGATAGCTAATAAATATCCGTTACAGATGTATGTATGTGGTCATATTAATACCATACATAAACATACAAGGTCCTTATGCTGTAAAAACACAAGCAGGAAGAGATGAAACAGTTATTTATCCTGTTGCAAAACCACTATGAGCCTTTAGGAGGGATGCAATTAAGAAATCAAGACATACTGGCAGTATTGGAAGGTCCGATTTTAGATCTTCAGCTCATCCCACAACATGGGAAAATCTCACTTGAAATTTCTCACTCCGTCCTGTAATATTTTTTACTCAAATTTAGGATAAAACAATTACTTACATTGGCAGAAATGGGATAAAGGGATGACCTGTTCTGTAACAAAAATTACATTTATCCTATTTTATCTCTCAACAAAAGCACAATGAAAGAATCTTCTTTTTTTTCCCTCACTGCAAACACAAAGACACCAAAGTACATTTGTACTCATGAAGGTAAAAAAGAGAAGTTTCTTTTATTCTTCCCCCCAAACGCCACTGTCTATTTATATTTTAAAAAGCAGCAGAAGTATTAACAATATGTACCTTAAATTTTATAGGGCTTTTTGTAGTAAGAAAATAGTTATTTCTTTGGGAGTTCTGTGTTATAAAAGTCATGTGTATCTTTGGAGGGTAAGTAAAATCTTCTCTCATTAGGCCGTAAGTAGTTAACACATTCTTTGTTTCCAAGTGGCTGACAGCTCACTTGACTATTGCATTTAAGCAGTTTCTTCATAGTGTTAATTGGATAAATTGTAACACATAGTATTTAAAAATGAAGAAAAGATGTTTTTGAAAATTTCTTAAAGCTCTTAGCTAACAGGTGTTGTTTATCACCTCATACTTAATGTATGGCTTCTTTGCCTTTAAACTTGCTGATAGACCTCTTCATCTGCAGTATTAAGCACCAGGAAAAGAAGAAGCAGGCACCCAAGTGATGTTTAGGAAAGCAGGAAAAAATATTGTTCACAACATTCATATTTCTTCTTTGCTGTATGAGATCTGACAACAGTAAGGGCTGAATCATTTCCTATGGCTGTTCAGAGACATAAGCTGCTGGAAAGATGATGGCTGTCTCTTCTTGTGGAAAGAAATACTTCAGACTTAGGATCCTCTGGTCACCCAAGTATTGAACTAGCTTATTTTGAAAAAATATGTAAAATGAGCCTAAGAGACCTTTTTCAGATGCCCTCATTCCAGGTAACTATTGCATAGCTTGTTATGCAGCCCCTGTAATTCTTCATCATGGCCCTTTTAATTTATATTTACTGGATTGCTGTAGGTGGCAAGATTTACCTTATGAGTTTCAAAAGCCCATGATTCTTTCTTTGAAGATGCAAGTGTCCTTTGTAAAAAATTCACATCCTCAAATTCAAACTTCAGCAGCAGTCTATTATTTTTACATTTCATTTAAATGTTAATCTGTTATTTTCTAAACTTCAAACTTCTAAACTGCTGCATAATTTCCAGACTTTGTGATGAAGGTTTTCATGTTGGAATGACATTTCCTCTAGTTTATACAGAAAGAAGTCTCCATAGTTACATAGAGAAAAGAGGAAGACAAAGGGCTTCAGCAGAAGAAAATATACCTGTGGTCACAGCTGAGTTAACTGGTTAGCTACGCTGAAGTAAGAATCCAGACATTCTCAGGTTGCATTTACTGTTTATGAGAGGCTGTCATGGTTTAACCCCAGCCGACAGCTCATCCCTACACAGCCGCTTGCTCATTCCCCTCACAGTGGAATGGGGGATGGAATCGGAAGGGTAAAAGTGAGAAAACCGTGGGTTGAGATAGAGACAGTTTAACAGGTAAAGCAAAAGCCATGCACACAAGCAACGCAAAACATGGAATTCATTCACCACTTCCCATCAGCAGGTAGGTGCTCAGCCATCTCAAGGAAAACACGCTGAGCACGACGCCGTATGGTGTGGGATATCCCTGAGGTCAGCTGGGGTCAGCTGTCCCAGCCATGTCCCCTCCCAGCTCCTTGTGCACCCCCAGCCTCCTCGCTGGTGGGGTAGGGTGAGGAGCAGAAAAGGCCTGGGCTCTGTGTGAGCACTGCTCAGCAGTAACGAAAACATCCCTGGTTTATCAATCAACACTATCAACTCCAGTATAAATCCAAAACACAGACCCATACCAGCTACTATGAAGAAAATTAACTCTATCCCAGCCAAAAACAGCACAAAAGCTCTTGGAAAAGACCATTTAACTTCCCCATGCAGCCATAAAACATCCTAGAAACCTCATCCCATCAACATAAGCAACAGCAATTGTTACAGTTGACATATTTATGCAAGACACGTGTACAGTGTACAGACCCAGGAAAGTCTAAACTGCCAATGGTACTGGTAATAGTGATACTGCCTTTGGTGTAGGAGGGAATCTCCACACTACGGATTTCATTTTTGAGTAAGATAGCATCAATTGTACGGGCTACTATATGGCATCTGTTTTGCCACAAGTATGTGTTCTAAGTAAATAAAAGGCAAGCAAAATCATCCTGGGATTTCATGTCATGGTAAAATGGGAAAGAGGTCTCTTGACCAGAGTTGGAATCAAGTAAAAATCTTCAGGAGCTCAAAGACAATATGAAAAAGAATTAGCTGCCAATTCTGTCCATTATTTACTATTTCCTTCAATCAACGCATTCACAAAATTTCAATCTGTTTTCCTGGAGCAGAAGGAAACAGTAGGAGATGTACAGAATATCTAGCTATGCTCTGCATTTCACCCTATATTCAGGGATCAGCTACAAGGGCACAACAGTTGTGCTTATTACACGTACTAGATTCTGGACCATTCGTGAGAACAATGTGTTTTTACAATTGCCTGATTCCTGTGCATAAGGCTGTCATATTAATGTCTTTTTGCTAGTGGATTAAGTGATATATCAGGCATATTAAGCCACCAAGAACACACTGGCATGTGGAGTCCTACAGATTTCCTTGTGGCACCTCCTATTTGCCACAGGGCCACATTTGTAAGCTGCATGATGAGTTTCTAGACTCAGGTCCTCGAGATGCAGTGATCACCTTCACTGGTTTTAGCTTGATTTTGCTTCACCTATGGTCCTTCATTTTAACAGGCTCTTAGTGTACTGCGTATGAAATATCAGGTATGGTCTTCCTCCACAGATGAATAGAAACTCCAGGGAAATAGAGAATCCTAGTATCACATTCACATATATAAACAATAAATAAACAGTAATGGAGTGATACCTATTCCTTTCTTTCGTCCTAATTTTCAGTTTTTGAAGTCGTGGACACATACACTCATCTTTAATCTTAAACTGACGGTATTTCACAGGCTAAATGATATGTCAGTTTCATGAAGGTGACTGGCTTTCCTTTCAAATTAAAGTACTATTCACTATAACCAGAAAAGGGAGCTGAACCCATAATTACCAAAACACCTACTTACTCACTCACAGATTTCTTTGTTTCTTTTGGACATAGGTGCAGTTTGCCATACGTCATGCTCTCCTGTCCTTTGCAACTAGTACCATAAAAAACCTCTCTAGAGGAGGACTGCACTCACACCATCTGGGAGAGAAATCCTCTCTACAGGCCCCTGTGAAGCCTAAAGGGTGACTCCTGAGTGCTCAGCGTTGAAGCCAACCTGTTCTGGTACAACAAGACTTGGAAATCACCCCCTGCACAGCACAGCCTCTGTCACCGCTCACTCTCACTTGGAGATACATCATCAGACAACAGTTAGGGTGATTATTCAAAGTAATACACCTGGTATTTTTCAGCCACTTATGTGCTGATGGACAGGTCAACCAAAATGAGCTAAAACCACATACAACTTGGTTTGCTTCTCATCCCAGTTTCATATCATAAGTCGTTTCCAGCTGCACAGACTTGGAACAAAATTATTGCTCTCTGTGGAAAGGGTAAGATATAAGTCTTAAGACATCTCAGTTTAGGGGGTTTTATGTAGATATCCACATGTGATCTAGGTATCCAAGTTCTTATTACACAGAGGAATCTGTGCACCAGTTCAGCTCACCCTACAGTAGATAACAAAGGTATCATCCAGTTGCCTAAAGATAGTGCTCTTTTGAATAACCTGAGGCTATATTCTAAGTCATGTATGACAAAGGACCTGTGGGAAATGTGAACATTTCTGGAGAAACCCTAGGGCATTTCAGATAATTTAAAATGCCTTGGCATAGGTTGGTCAATTGGATCTCTCATGTCTGGTCAGCCAGTTTGCTTTTAGTGCACTGTGGGTTTTATGAGTGGTTCTCTCATAGATCAGAGCTTCCAAACTTGGCTCATATATGAAAATTTTCATTTTGATGTCTTAATTCAGAACTGAACCCTATTGCTAGTGACTTCAACTGATGTCAGATCTGATCCCACTGAAGTGTCAGCACTATATCTAGCCCTGAAAACAAGGAGTTAAGCAACAGCAAATTTTCTAGTGGCAAGAAGGACTGATGGACAGGCAGCAAGACCCCTCCTAGAGCTGTTTGTTTCCTTTAATCAAAACCAGCAACAAAACCAAAACAAAAACTCAGCAGAGGGGTAATTTTTGCACAGGAGTAATAGGGAGGTGTAGTCATTATAAGCAGAATTGCAGAGTCGTCTGGAAGGTAAAGAAATTTTTTCTGACATACTGTGCAGTTGTATTTGAGGTCTGCTGGGGCCAAAAGGCTTTGAGCAACATTATTTGCTCAGTAATTCAGAAAGGTCCTTTTTATTTACAGCCATTTGTGTTTATTAAGTAGCTACCTAGAATATTTATAGTATCTGCAGTCTGTTCACTACTTATTTGGAAACAAATACAGCACATCCACAGTTGGCAAGTTAAAACCCTATATTATGCCATCAACATGGAGGCAAAAGCCTTTTACAGAGCATTTAGAGACACTTCCACACAGGTCTGAATCTTACTGTGTGTGGAGACATTGGGCAGCTCTCCCTGTTCCCTCTCCCTGGCTGACTCTGAGGCGTTGCTCGCTCCCAGAACAAGCAGGATTTTCTGCAGGGAATCTAGCAAGGAAACAAGCTAAATCAGGTAGGCAGTGGACATGCAAAAAACAATGGAAATGTTTAGGATTTTAAAGCTTTGCAACAGTAATAATGAAAGGCTGACTTTCACTACTTAGCAATGTTAATGTAGCTTTCCAACATTAATAATCAAAGACTGACACCAAAGAGCACCTCAAATTTACACTGGTGTATTGTAGTGAGCTGCGGAGACTTGGAAAGCTACGGGTAACTCTATAGGCCAGGGACCAGCTGGTTCTGAGCATNACAGGTCTGAATCTTACTGTGTGTGGAGACATTGGGCAGCTCTCCCTGTTCCCTCTCCCTGGCTGACTCTGAGGCGTTGCTCGCTCCCAGAACAAGCAGGATTTTCTGCAGGGAATCTAGCAAGGAAACAAGCTAAATCAGGTAGGCAGTGGACATGCAAAAAACAATGGAAATGTTTAGGATCTCTACATCCCTCAATACTAAGGGTCTGTTTGACATGGTGTTTTCAACTTTCTCCATATTCCTAAGTCACAACTTTCCTTGGAGAAAGCAGTTCAGATAATGAGTAGTTTGTCAGCTTCGTTTCACACAAACATCTTTAATACAAACATGTAGCATATAGCAACTAAATTTAATAAGTGAATGACTTAAAGTAATTAAATAAATTAAATTAATGGAACTTTATTGACAGTAATTATTTCTAATGTAATTTAAAGCATGTCAGTGGGTTTTCTGTCTTTTTCTTATCAAAGAACCTCAAACTTCTAAAATGTTTTTCAACAAAACCATGGCCCCCTACAAAACCAATTAAGCTGAGAACTGGCTTGCTTTTGCAGACCTTCTAGAAGTCTGTAGTCTCCAGAGACGCAGAGACCTCAGGCTGAAAAATCACATCCGACAAGGAAACAACTTGCAAGGCTGAAAAACATGACACAGGCTAAAAGCTTAATAAATTCAACTCAGGTGTCAGTGGTGAGTAGAGCTGATCTGTGGAGGACTTGACATATAATTCAATAAAATGTCAACTCTCTAAGGAAGAAGAAAGAATGGTTCTCAAAATAACAAAAGGAAATACCTTCACACTTTATCAGGAAGGGAAGTATCTTAAAGTTGGGTATAAGGTTTATATCACTCATATTCTCCCTTTAAACCACCTGTTAAGCTAGATTAAAACCCAACAATCATGCAATCCTAACTTTCTAGTAATTCATAGCTCAAAGTTAATTTGAAGCCTTGCTGTTCATTCAATAGTAGGCTCTTTCCCCAATGGTTTACGTATATTACCTGTATGCAAAATACCATAAGATTAGTGTTACGCATCCTGTCTTTGGCTGTGGCTGATTGATGAAATCTTTTCCATCCCTGGCCTATGCCAAATGTCTGGTTGCTGCTCTTCACAACCGTTGGCGTAACTGTCCATATAATTGCTTCCTAATGGAATTGATTCAATGCAATTAGGACTACAAGAAATCTACTTTAAACTGTTTAAGAGAAGGCAGATCATGTCTACTTAATTGGATTAGACAGCAGTTCCACAAACACTTATGCTGGCAGATCAGAAGTTCAGAGTCAGCATTGGTAGCTCAATGAAGAATGATGCAAGTGAAGCCCTGCAAAGCTCTGGAGACACCACACCTCAGATGGCAGACAACATGGAAGAATCTTTCTTTGTATACAAGTAACTAATGTAGTATGAAATCACACAGGAAAATCTGATTTTACTCTCCTTCTTCAGGAGTAAGAACTTGAAGAAGGAGAATTGGAGTTTGGAATTACAGCAGGAAGAGCCAACATCTTTACAGGTGCCTTCCAGTCAGACTGAAGTGCTTGGGCTTGGTGGCGACCTGTCCTCCAACCAGGCAACTCTGCCTGAGAGTAGGAAGTGCAGAAGCAGGTGAACATAAAATATTATTACATGCTGTTGAAACAGTTTCACAGTTGCCAAATGGACTGGCTCGAACTTGGTCTTGAGTAAAAGTATGAGTTCAATTTCCATTTTATTTCAAGGATTTGAGGAAAATAAAGAAAAAAACTTGTAATTTGTTAAATTATTTTAGAAAACTCAGCTTAGGGTATAGCCCACAGCTCTGATAGCATCTAGTCTTCTCTGAAATTTCTCTGCTGTCTACTTAGAAATGCTAGGAAGGACCAGAATATGTCTTCAGACTCTTGTTCTTCTCCTTTACTTCTCAGAAGTCTAACCAAGAACAAGCTCTGCTAGTAAGAAGTAGGTGGTATGTGTTTTCTGACAAAGTAAAGCTCTTTCGACACTAAGTAGGTAGACTTCTGAATTCTAATAGTAACAGTTTCAAGAGACAAGAGCCCAGCCACAAGCTCAAGACTGGAAAGGTGATTTCTGAAAAATGAAATGTGCACTCTGTGTTCAGCCTGTCCACTCAAATGTCAACACAGAGGGAGAGTCCCTGCTATTTACCTGTCTGAAGAAGTTAGTCATGGCTGTTTGCGTGCTTGGTTACAATGATTAAATGCACACAGGAATTCTTAGTGTCTTGCTAAGTCATTGTGTCATAGATGAGTCTCAAATCAGAGCAATGCTGAAGAAGTGGTAAAAAGCAACAGAGCTTCCTACCACACCATTTGTTAGAAAGATGTGAAACTGATAAACTGAGGAATGACTGGCCAGATCATCCATTACACTCTTTGCAGGGAGCTAAGGTCCACCTATCTGAAGACTTTACACACCGTCCACAGAGACAAAAACCACTTGTAATTTTTATATAGAGACTGACGGAAAATCAGATCAAGAGAAGGACTGGGATTGGAAGTGAATTGGATTCAGGCTAAAAAGAATAAACGAGCGGATTGTTGGTGCTTGGTGTTTCAGGTCGTTAGCAAGGGTAAGCAAACCTACTCTTCTGCTTTGTAGGACAGAGACTTGAAATGAAATTTCATTCATTCATCATTCAGAGAGCTGAAATGAAACTGGACAAGAGANTAGCAAGGGTAAGCAAACCTACTCTTCTGCTTTGTAGGACAGAGACTTAGCTGAAATGAAACTGGACAAGAGCTAAGTGTTCTTGGTTGACACTTGACACATTGCTTCTGATGCAGAGAGTAACAACCAGCATCAGCACCCCACTCTTTTATTTTGTGGTGGAACAAAAACCCTCAGTCCCCAAGAGACTAAGGATGGGACTCCGCCAGCCCAAACCAGCTAGCTGCAGCTTGCAAAGCCAGGGTCTACTTGCCGTTAATAGGATTGTGAAGATTTACAAGGCATGAAAGCTAAAAAAAAATAGTTCTTTGCATTCTGCTCCCTCTGGGCAAGTGTTAAATCAGTATCTTAATTAGCTGTAATATGTCACTTGCTCTCACTTCCATTCAAAACAATTGCTTAATTTCCTTATCACAGGCAGTGAGGGATGAGAGCTGGCAGAGACAGTTCATTGTATAAGGCTAGGTAACTTACGTTGTGAGTAAAGATAGTTCTTGTTTACTTTGACCTTTCATCATTGCAACTTTGCTTAATAATGTAAGTAGAATATGTGCTTTATTAAACCAAGAACATGATAAAAAGTAATTCCTTCAGGGGTATTTTTATACACCAGAGATGACTGAGAATTCAGTGAATGAGTGATTTTTCCATTTTCTTTCCTGTATCCTCTTTCCCCAATGTATTTTAATTTCAACTTGTGAGAACTACAAAGCTAAGCCAAACCTCAAGTTATTGCATCTTTTTGCTTGGCAGATTGAAAGATATGACCCGTATCATTTAGCCTAAATCCCTGAGATCGCAATTTGAGATAAGCCACTAGCGCTTAAAAAGTGCAAAGGAAGGAGATGGATCAGGGCATGAAAAAGGTGCTCGGCATACTGGTCAAATAAGGGAGGCGAATCCAGTACAATAACTGAAAGAGCCTGAGATATGCCAAGACAAATTTAGGAGTATCTTGGCCACTTGTCTAAAAATGAAAAAATCACTTTCTGGAATAATCTTTTAACCAGTGCTGGAGATTTTCTTTTCAATACATTCATCAGGGTAAAGATTTAGCTGAATGTTCAGAAATTCTCTTGATTCCCCATTCAATGTATTACATTACCTCCTGCATGCAAAAAATTAAGGAATCCACTGTTAGTTGCTTGTCCCAAGCCTTCCTTCCTACACATATTCTTCCACAAAATTGTCTAGGGATGTGGAAATGCAAATTGAAGATATTCCTCTGTTCCTTTCTTGCATCTTTTTATTTTTTTCCCCAACATCGTCATTTTCTGGCTTTGCAGGCAGCAAGCTCCACAAATAAATGACCTTATCTGTTTTTGAGGCAGATGAACAGAACAGTAATCACTGTATGGAAATCATGTGGGTTGAGCATAAGATCAAGCATCCTTATTCTTCATCTAAACAGAACTATACAATTTTTTTAGCTTACTTGAAAGTATTGTGTAAGCTCGCCCCATAAAGGAAAGCCCTGTTAAAGCAAGAGATTAGCAAATGGTAGTTTTATCTGAAATAACCAGACAGAAACCAAAATAATTTATGTACCTATATAGAAAGACATGAAATAGCAAATTACCCTGATGGTACCACCTCTCTTTTTATTTATAATGTGCCGAGTTTAAGTATCTCAGTTCTAAAATTGTGTTATGAAGCAGAGGCACTACACTTGGGAGCTTGTGAAGTTTAGCAACAAAGCATAAAGCATTACCTAATCCCCAAGGAGAGTACACATATCTTCCCTAATCATATTGCTTTAAATACATACAAGTCAAGTGTGTGCTTTGCTCTGCAAGAGACATTTTTCTTGTCAGCAGGAAGAAGTGCCCCAGCCTTTCTTCTGGAACGTCTGCTCCTTTGCACTAGGACGTTCCAACTAATTTTGAGCTGCAAAACTCTGCTTACTATTTCTAGTAAATCACTGCATTTTCATTCTCCTTTTCCAAAGCAGAACAGTGTGAGTAAATCAATACTTCTCGCTACTAGAGCCATGATGTATCCAACACAAATACTAATCAAATATTAAACCCTGTGAAAAGAAGGTCCCTAAAGCAAATTGATTCTTAAAAATTAGTCTCTTTATCTTAGTGGGACCAGAGAAAAATAGTTCAACTAGCTGTCCTGTCCTTTCACTGTGCGTCTCTGAGGAAATGCTGGCTGCATCTTCGCCACAATTCTCCTTAAGAGAGTGAACAACTGCAACTAAATTACCCCTTAGCTTCATTTTCTTCAGGCTAACTATATCCAATTCTCACAGTCTCTTATCATAAGTCATACCCATTTCCATGCTAGTGGTCCTCCACTCTGCTCTCTCCAGTTTGTTGGTTTCTGTGTTGCACAAAGGACCCCCAAACTGCACCAGTATATTCCAGATTCAGCTGTCTTCTTCCCTAGAATGAACGAAAAACCTCAGAAGTTCAGTGTCTGGAATCACAACTTGTTCTGGTATTGCATTTGTAGAGCACCTAACACCATGGGGCTCTGCTCCTGCATGGATTTTGTCTAAAGCAGGGAGAACTTCATGATAAAAAGGTTACGGGCTTGAAGCCTGGAAGTGTTTAACATCATTCATGAAAAGCATAGAGATAAGTGCCTTCAGGACTAGTGAATCAGACAAGCAAAACAGGACCAAGACTATTAGAAGAAACTTCGGTAAAAGAAGAAAATAGAAAGTCACTAGGATATCCAAATTGTGGAAGACTTATAAAACATGAAAGCCATGTCCACATGCTGACACCTGTCAAGAGTACAGAGGCCGTAAGTTGAAACTTGTAAAGTTAATCAAGCATGTCTTTTCTGTAGGCAGAAGACAGTTGGTAAGTGACTTTGGCTCCCTGTGGACACTGGGCTCACCGCTGTGCACATTTACCTTCAACTGAAAGATTCATGAGCTGTTTCTCAGCCAGTCAGAGGATGCTCAACACTCCATCTGCAGGCATGGGGGGGG
>VZSC01000247.1:39840-73378 GCA_013398225.1 Steatornis caripensis | reverse complement strand
CAACACCTACCATTCTGTGATTCTGTGATTGTGTAAAGGAAGAAGCTGGTCCTTCTCAGAAGCAAATTCTCAAATCTTTCTTTTATCTGTTATTATGGTACTGCATATACAAAGTTGTAACAAACCAAATATTTAAATCCATTAAAATTTCCCATGTTACAGAATTTTTAAAATTAAATCAATGCATTTGAGGAAGGCTGTGAGGAGTAGAAAGCAGCCTGAAGCCTAAAGCTAGGAATCCACTAATTAAGATATGCAATAAAAATGTTAATCAAGTAAACTGAGNAATGCATTTGAGGAAGGCTGTGAGGAGTAGAAAGCAGCCTGAAGCCTAAAGCTAGGAATCCACTAATTAAGATATGCAATAAAAATGTTAATCAAGTAAACTGAGGGAGGATGAGGGAAAGCGATTACATAATCCTCTTGGCACCGTACAATGTCTCAGTGCTCTCACAGAGGAAAATGATGAGTAGGTAAACAAGCAAGAGAGAAAAAAAACAGGTCCCTTGATTGTGGGCCAAGGAAGAAACTGTTCCAAATGTCTTCTCCAACCAACATTAGCAGTTCGAGTAGAAAACTTTCAGATCTAAGAGCTCTTTCTATTGTGCCAGTCCGGGGATAGTTCACAGAAACTAACCCAGCAGCCTGAGAAACTGAAACATTTACGATGATTCTTGTTAAGTATGGTCATAGCAATACCTTCTGTTATTCTATTTCTTTATAACTCTATTCATTCCATCATTGCAATACTAGAAGTAAACAGGATTTTTGGTTCTGTGTCCTATATTATAGTTGTTTCACTGCTAACCAACAAATAGGTGCTTTATTCATGCTTGTACGGATCCTGAAAGCGAGGGCTTTAGAATTACTCAGGTTTGTAGCCTTGCTGCCTACTTGCAGGTGTCGTTTGTAACAGGTTTGGTACTAAGCTAATAACACAGGCCTCAACACATATCACATTCTGTCTGGACTTGTTTTGGCCTAGCTGGAGCCATATTTATTCTTCTTTATCTGTAACAACAATTATCTAATAATCCACTGACTGTTACCAACTTTGTTTTAGCTTGTGAACAACTGAATGGGGTAAATATCAAGTATTTATTTAGTGCAGAATGAACTATTTATACCTCTGGAATAAAAAGAAGAGTAGAGGAGTACTGGCGTGGGGTGATAACAGGGTTGTTGAAACTAGGGGCACAGGATGACACCAGAGGCCCCAGGACTATTAACATGTCACCAGTGGTCAGTTAATGGTCACCAAAGGAATCCAACCACGTGAGCAGGGTAAAGATAGTTTTAAGGATAACAAAGGGAACAATGAACATGTATCTAACATAAGTTAAACATATTCTACACAGTAATGTGGAAATATGAACCAATGAAGAAGCAGTAGGGCATAGAGCATGTTATAAAACATATACAGTTACTCCAGACAGAACCAGAAGTGAGGAGGAAGGAAACATGTACATCGACATCACTGTTCTCCAAAAAAATGACTGTGATGCTGATGACTGGCTGCAATCCTTCTCCCCTGCCCTGAACCAAAGCCTGAACCTTAGAAACACAGAATCACAGTGGAAGGATGAGAGCAATATCCAAGAAATATGGAGATACTAGACTGTCTGTGTATACTAATCTCAATCGTATAAAATTTAAATCAGAAGTGTTAATACAATTGTAAGTGGACTAATGGTTATTCTTTAATCAGTCTGTTAAGATTTAAATTAGAATAACAATAAAATCCTTGCTTGTGTATGATAGGTACTTATTTTCTCTCTAACAAGATTTTGAGTGTAGCAAACAGGTGAGTATAAATGCAACTTACTCTGTAACCTGGATGCAACACCTGGCAACACTTGCAGGGTGCACGATACCCCGGTGCATTTCTCTGGTGTTTCAAAAAGGTAAGGAGATAGATCTCTACCAAACTGTTGAGCTGTTTGAGGAGATAATAATAATAATATAAAGTCCATACTTACAGCAAAAATATCTTCCCAAAGTAGTCAAGAATCCGCTGGTCTGAAAGTAGGATAACAAAGAAAATTAAAATTGAGGATCGTCCCAATTTTATAATAGATGTGAAATTGCTATCATTGGCATCTGCAGCTAAAGCATGATGCTGGACTGGGGACTGCTTAGAAACATCTGTCTGTGTCATGAATTCATAAACCTGAATCACAGATTGGGATTCACTCTTCCAGGCAGTTGGTTTTCTAAGATGTTGATTTTCTTGGATGGTTTTCTAGGATGTTAGTTTTCTAGGATATTGGTCTTCTAAGGTGTTGGTTTTCTTCAGGACAGCTAGGCTCTTTGCTCAGTCAGACAGTAGGGCTTTTCTGTGTTTTTCCCCTCTTCGAGGAATTCCTTTTTTAACGTGAAAAATATTGGTGCAAACCCAAAGCAATGACAGATAATTAAGTTTTTCAGTACTATTAATATTCAAAATGCTCACCAAACATATAAGCATACGTTTCAGAGAACTTACTTGTTTTTAATATAATATATTTTTTCATTTGAATGCTAAACAGTTAATCACAGCAAGAGGCTAACTTCTGGCAAAAATAAACTCTTTGGCACTAATTTTAATAAAGTTGTCTTGTAACGCTGTAGATTTAATTTTCCTGAGTTGGTTTTTTTCAATATATTTATACTGAATTGTTTTATCCAATAAAGAGAATATTAATTATAAGGCTTAAAAATATTAGCCAGGTTAGATGTAAGTAATTCTGTAAAGCTCAAACACTGTATTTATTTATTACCCGGCTAAAGGTGACTGCTGTTTTGGAATCCTATATATAGATTTCAGAGAGATTGCCTTTCTGAACTGTCTTAACACATCTCTCAAACCTATTATTTACTTCCCAAAACAGTNTATTAATTATAAGGCTTAAAAATATTAGCCAGGTTAGATGTAAGTAATTCTGTAAAGCTCAAACACTGTATTTATTTATTACCTGGCTAAAGGTGCCTGCTGTTTTGGAATCCTATATATAGATTTCAGAGAGATTGCCTTTCTGAACTGTCTTAACACATCTCTCAAACCTATTACTTACTTCCCAAAACAGTCATAATCATTTGCAATGTGCGATTTTGATTGCAACAGTAATACTCCTGTAGCTAATAAACGTAATTATTAACATGTGATCTTTTGCCTGAAGAACCTCCATATTATGTGCAGTTTAACTTCATACAACAAACTTGTGTGAGACCTGGATTTTTTTTTTAATTGAAAAGATTCATTTGTATGTGAAAATATGCAGTGTGGTAAGGTCTGACAATGGAGTACCAGAATAATGAAGAAGGAATTCTATTAGTTGAACATGAATATATAGTACCTATATGGAGATCACCTCTCATTACTTTCTGTTTTAAAATCAAAGTATTGTAAATAATTAAAGAAAAACATTTAAAGATGAAAAGGAAAAAAAATAATTTTGCATATTACATATATATATTAAAAAGCAAGAAAATTTTGATTTTTGTATCTAAGCCAGTCACACATGTACCTCTTCTAGTAACGTAAAAAAGGATGTGTCGTAAAAGCTATAAAAGTAGTGAAATAAAATAAATTATAATAATAATTTGCACTTTTTTCCCTAGATATCAAAGCCAGCTATAATTATTGCCATCTTACAAAGAAGGTAGTTTAGGATCAAAAGAATGATCTGAATTATCTGGGTAAAGACTGGTCTGGCTATTAATGCCCATTCACCTAAATCACTCTGGTGCATGAAAGCAGTTCAGAAAGTTCATCTGAGCCATTGTACAATCTTAGTTTTTATTTTAGTATCTTGGCTTTGTTTTCAATTGCAATATATAAAGTTTTCTGTATACAGGTGGTGTTTTTCATGTAGTCTTCAAGTAGACATGGATTTCAGTGCAGTGCAGGTATTTCCAAAGGTGAAATACAACCCTAACAGCACGCAGGTTGGGAACAAATCACGTAGATCAAGGAGAAGTCTGGAGAATTATGCTATAAATACAAAGAAACAATGACAAACCTCTAACCCTTAACTGTCTACCACTACGGCCCAATACAATAATTTACTATGTCAATAAAACTAGATGAAGCATCAGCAAAAAATGCCTGTAAACAGGAAAAAATTCTCTTCCCAAGAATATCAGTGACAATGGAAAGGCTAAAACCACAATGAACACATCTTTTTTCTTTTGCACTCTGGAGTTTTAAAGAAAAGATGAAATTTACTCCACTCGAGTCAGTGATGTATATAATTAAATAGAAAGGTTTTGGAGGATGTGATTTGGTGGTTACCGTAGCAACTAACACCTAGATGGTCCATATTCCTGTGCTCTTCTACCATTAAAAAAAAAAAAAAATCTGTCTATGACCCACTTGAAAACAAACAGGTTGGTACTGCTCAAATTCCCATTGTTCTTTGCAGGCATCTATTATCATTCAGAATCAGGCTGCTGGGATAATACTACTCTGGAAATACTCCACTGGTTTTACCAAATAGCAATATGCGTCTTCCATGGCTTGATCTGTAGCATAGAGGTAGAAATCCTATACACAGTCATATGTGGCTTATTTGGCCATATGTGGCTTTAATTCTGTATATGGGGAGAAGAAAGGAAGGTTTTAAATGGCTGTTGCATCCCACAGCCTAAGCTATGTATATTTAGAAAATTTTAATTTTTTTTCCCACAATCACTCAACTACTCTAATCTCATCTGTTTCAGAACAATAAACTTTTGAAACCTCACTTATAGTGAGCAGAAGTTGAAAGTTTTTCCCAAAATCTCACCTTACTGTTGTTCTAGCACGAACTGAAGACAAACTAAAGCAAAAGTGCTGAATAGTTTATTGCCAGATAGAATTTTTCTATGTTCATGTTGCTAAGAAAACCTCTTCACTTGTCTCATGTTACGCCTGAGAACTTAAGAGTAAGTGACAGCAGAAGTGTGACAAAGAGTACAAAGTTATTATCTATTGTAAAAATATATAGTACTTGTGGACACTACTTAAATTACTTATTCTGAGTTTAGAAGATCTCTAATTGCAATTATTTTTTATGTGAGTTTTTCAAAGAATGCCATAAGATTCAAATGTGAGAACAAAAATTCAGTCCAACAAAGTGAATTACCGTTCTATGAAGTTTACCATCTCTTCCCTTAGAGGCCTCACAAGTCTTACTCTTAATTTTAAATGTAACCCTTGACTCATCAGGAGCTTGCTTCTACTGTATGCATGTATGAAAGGCAGAATTAACATTCATGTTAAAAAGGCAGGAAGATGTTATTTTTTGTTTTCTACTGAAAAATCTGGTTACCAATCCAGGAAATTTTGAGAGCAATTTCTTAAAATCTCTCTTTCCCTTTTTTTTTTTTTTTAATAAGCCTTTGTTTCTGTAATATCAGAGGCGGAAAAATAAAACAAAACAAATAGCATAGAACACCTCTTTATCACATATTTGTCTTCTAATAATCGACTGTACAACACATTCAAATGTAATATACTTATTTATTAACTAAATATTTCTTATTAGAATGACAGCTTCCCTTTTTATGTTTCTTCACTCTTTTCCCTATAGGCCTTCCAATCCTTTCTTCTAGAATCCTAACTTTAAGTCATACTCATTTCTATTCTGTGATCAGAATATAAATAATCTGTACTGCCAGATAAGCACGTAAGAAACTACCTTTTCCTCCTCAGTCAGTTCACTCTTTTATAATAACAATGGAAAAAGTCCAGTTTTAGAAATAGGACTAGGGAGAGGTTTTACACAGTCAGTATGCTGCAGGTTTCTCCAGAAGTCTTCATGTACTTCAAATCTTCACTGTACCTGCCAATCCATATGCAGGAGACAGATGTTTGTCCTTCCACTTTGTTAACTACCTTGTCACAATACATCACCAATTATGTTTCACTTTGTGGAGGTTTGGTTTACACAAGCCAGTCTTCATTTCCACCTGTGCTTGAGTAGGATTGGAGAAGTACCTGTTAAAGCTACTAGATTACCTTATGTTTATATAGCTATTTTTAATTATTACATTTAATATTCATACTACACAGCAAATATTTTAAGTCTGTTCTGTGCTCACTGCAGGTAGCAAATTTGCAGTTCTAAAACAGAGAAAATTTGGCTGCCTGCAGATGTTAGGCAATGCTTGTATTGTGTTTTCGTCTCAGGTAGCCAACCTGAGAGGAATTAGCTGTAAGTGTGGCAAGACAACCAAGCACCCAGCCCAACTATGCAGTGTTTTGATCTCGCTCAGGTGCAGCCAGCAAGGACAGGCACGCTGTGCTGTGTATAGGCTCGTCTGTGAATTTAAGTGAGACCACTGAATCATTTCACTTGCATTTGAAAAGAGTTATCATATGTGAAAAGCTTATCTCATGATCAGTGTGTGGCATTTGATCCAGACAGCTAGTAGAGATGAGAACAAGACCTGTATAAAATACATAGAGGCAGACCGTTCACTCCTAATAACAGGGTGTGGTGACCTCGGGCACCCCGCTGACACTGGTGGTCAGCGTGAAGCGCAAGTGCACCACCCATGCGCTGGCATCAGGCATCAATTTACCAGCCTCAGATGAAAATTAGTGTTGTTTACATGCTTTGTAGGACTCCTAAAGGGAGATTGAACCCTTCAGTCTCACCGCAATATATATATTAACGCTTCCCACTGTGCTAAATAAAATTGCAAAATGAACAATTCGCAGGATTAATAAGCAAAGGTAGGTTTTCTGATACAGTCTATTATTTGTCTTACGTAAACTGCCTCATACATTTGACATATTTCCAGCACTATGGAAACATATGAAACATGCTGCCGCCTCCGGACTCAACACTGCTGTCACTGGAAGTGGAATTGGAATTATTTGAGGGGAGTTGAAGACGCTTCACCTTCAGTAAAACATACCCTGCCCTTTTTCTTCTCAACACCAAATACAACTGCAAATACGCGGCTGTTCAGCCTATGGAGTCATAAAACACAGGCATAATTCACAGGCAGGTGAAGAAATGCCAGAATTTCTGAAGCACATCGACACTCCCTAAAATATCTGTGAAGTAACCCCGTGCACTGTCCGACTCCAACCAAAACAAGGGGAAGATGGGAGGGCTGATGGTCATGCGCCATCAGTCCAAAGTTATTTAGCACAATCATTTCTGTAATTGCAGCTCACTGGGAATGTTCAGTATTTGATGGCCCTAGAAAATCAGACTTCCAATTGGCTGATGATGGGTTTTGTTAGATGCACACACTGAGCTGGGAAATGCAGCCACACATGTCTGGAGCAGAGAATTCTCCATATTGGCACAGGTTTTTGGAATGAAGAGGGTCTTAATGGGATCTAAGCTGGTTTTCTTCATACAAACATACGTCTCTCTTGCTGAATTAATATTAACAGCACATACATGAGACTCTAAGACCCTGAAACTTTATAGCTGTTTTAAACTGAGGAGAGTGAAAACTTTGTGACAATAAGAAACGAACTTTCCAAGAAAGGTCTTAAGGAACTTAAAATTAACCATTTACATAACATGCCCTCTGATGAAATATCACAAAGATGAATTTATGTCTGAGATGTCACAAATGTTACAAAATTTAGCTTATACAAAATACTTCTCCAGGTAAGGTTTTTTTATTATTAGCAACATGTACAAACGATCCCTCAACTCCTAATCAAGATACAATCAAGCCTGCAGGCTTTATCAGCTAGAGTGGTGATAGCCTGACAGCTGGAGCAGCAGAGAAACACCAGGGCATTTTCTCCTGAAGAGAACATCAGATGACAAGAGTACACTCCTGCTTTGGAGGTGGAGCGAGACAGGGGGAGGTAGTGACTTCAGACTGTAAAGGTGCAGGAGCACGTACCCGTGCCTGGAACCACAGGTTATCTCCACATCTGATGAATGGGGAAATCTCAGCAGAAGGGCTGAAGGAAAAAGTAGTGAACTGGTCCAAAGCTCTTCAAGGTTCTTCTCTATGCTGTACTCCTAAATCCACACCTAAACATATAATAATGGAAAAGCAAGGTGACAAAGACTATTTTACAGAGGCTTCCATTCTGCAGCAACAGAAGTATTGCAGTCAGTAACTCTGCTGTCTCATGAAATATTGTGTTGGGTAAAACCGTATCCCTTGGGGGAACAGAACTCTGTGTTCAAACACTTGATTTTACTTTATAGATGAGACTGTTCTCTGATGGTAAAGAAAATTACATTCCTTGTGTAGGAGCTATATGAAAAAGCATGCTATGAATCTCAGGCTGGGACTGAGGAGTTCTGCTGTTCCTAGCCAGTAACCTGTTACAGGTAGCCTACATCTCTGTGGGTTCCCCAGGCCAGTCTACAGCTTCTGCCCATTTGACTTGGTGATAACACTCTGGAGCATCAGCTCTGCAGGGTGAGCGTGCTGNGCTATGAATCTCAGGCTGGGACTGAGGAGTTCTGCTGTTCCTAGCCAGTAACCTGTTACAGGTAGCCTACATCTCTGTGGGTTCCCCAGGCCAGTCTACAGCTTCTGCCCATTTGACTTGGTGATAACACTCTGGAGCATCAGCTCTGCAGGGTGAGGGTGCTGATTCAGCTTCCTTGTCAGACGGAGCAGTGGCAGCCGAAGCGGTCTCTGTGCTGGGAATGAGAGACCCTGTGGTGCTAGAGCTGCGATGTGTGCACACCCTCAGGGAGAGGGAGGTAACCTCAACACATGCACACGTAGGAAGGCAGAGAAATCTGCGAAAGAAGAGTAAAAAACCTCCTCAACAAAAGGGTTGCAAATAGGCCATGATATACACTTCGAGTAGACAGTGCTGCAATAGCCATTATTCTTCCCAGGACACATCACACCTACGTTTTACAGAGATGCACCAGAGGAATAGGCTGCCAAATGTGGCCAGACTCATGGGCGCTCCCTGAACAGGCATCTCCTGTTGCCACCGTAGGGGGATTGGCTACTGTGGCAGATGCTCACAGCAGCCAGGACGTTTTTTTTCTCATCCCATCAGTTAAATTCTTGAACAGTAGTAGAAAGCCATAGTAAAGAGACCAGCAAATCAAATCCATTACTGACCGGTATGTGAAGTTTAACCAAGGCAACTTTGCAAAGAAATAAACTGTGCAACCAAAGCTGTATCTTTCACCATCTCCTGCACGCTGCCTAGGTAATCTACATATTTAAACAAAGCTTCCTAGTATTCATGTCTGAAAGCACATACTGAGGGAAAGTGAAGCCAGATGGTTAGATGTCAAAGTGACTAAAAAAATTGCTTTTAAAAAGGTAGGCTTCCAATAATTAATAGTCTGGATCTTTGGATAATGTAAATCACTGAAGTGAATTGCACAGTTCTGATTTACGCTGCCACATAATCTGGTTGTGTATGTCCAACCCTTATTCTCAAAAATGTTTAGCACAGATTACTTGGATAACTCATTTTCAGGGTGAGGAGTGGGGAACCAAAGATGCATTTGCTGAAAGACTTTAAGGATACGACATATTCTAAAGCACTCGAAAACGTAACTATGTGCTAATTACAACTTCATGCTTTTAAATAATAAAGCAGGAAAGAGATACAAGTCCAGCTGGAATAAGCAACCCGCTACAGCGTACAGACAAGGCAGAGTTCCCAACAGCACGAACGGCAGTGAGGCACCTCCCATCAAGAACTGGTGATGACAGTTCTGCAATCTCTCAGTAACCTAACAGAGAGATGTCAAAAAGCTTCTGAAGACAAAATGACTCTCACTATTCTTTGCTGATCAAACAAATTTTTTTTCAGTTTAAGTTTCAGGTTAATTCTTAGCACTCGTAGAGTGGTTAAAACATATTATACCTCTTCCCACCTGGCGGACTCTTGTGTTACCCCATCCATGGCGGTGATGAAGATAGATTAATGCTAGTTATTTGCTGACGATGACAAGAGTGGCCTGTATTTGTTTCTGTATTTTATCACTAAAGTCTTGTTTTTCAGCCTCAAATAGCCCCAAGACAATGCACTGCAATAATTAAGTACAAAAAAGTGCAAACAACATTAATAGACTGGATGAAATCAACAAAAGGCAATACATCGTACCCAGTGTTGACAATCCAGCCTTAACATGGTCCTGAGGTAGGAAACAAGAGAAAAGGAAAGGTGTGTTTGTTTATGAAGATTTCCTTCCTTTGAATTAGTGTTCAGGGATCACTGTTCATCAAGCACTGTAGGTAAAGCAATAATAAAAAACAACCACAAAAGAAAGCAACGACAGCAAATCTGGGAAGGTAGCACAGCACTGGAGCAGGTTGCCTAGAGAGGCTGTCAAATCTGCAAATTAAATTTTCACAACCCAGCTAGACCCAGACAGATCTGACCTGATCTAGCAGTGGCGACAGTCCTACTTTGAGCTGCGGTTTTGACTAAAAGACCTTCAGCAGTCCCTTCCCACTGACGTTTTGGTGATTCGATAATTCTATTAAAACAGCTACAAGACTGTCCCGATGGCAGGATGTGCTTGGGCAGCCTACACCCCGACAAGAAAAGAAGTAATGTCGATGTGCCTTTGTAACTTATGTGCAGCCTGAGACTTTCCTTGTCTGCCAGTAGTGTGTAACTCTTACTGAAACAAGCAGGAAAAGCATCGTCTAATGAAAATAGTTATACTTTTAAGTACGGATTTAATTACAATGACAAAGGCCATTGATTTCCACACATGGAAATAAATTTACTCTGATGCTTGTACTTACAAGACCCAGACCACAAGTATGAAATTCTTGGCTTACTTCTTCTAAGTTCTTGAGCTGGCTTCTTTCATTTGCTTTATTTTTATTTTATTAAGAATTAATTAAAGAAAGCTATCAAGCTCATCTTTCTGACTGAAGTCAGCCTTCTTTACTCGGGTAAGTACAGGCGGTACTTACAGCTGCAAGCTGCGTGAAGTTTGTTTTAAAAATGCTTTTTATTTTTAAGGGCTTCTGCCAAGGTGATTAGCACGAATGAGATTTTAACCTGCCTCCTTCACTCTGTTGCTGATTTAGCTAGTAAAAACCTGCCAGCAACACTAGTTTTAAAACCCAGCCTTTGAAGCCACACCACAGCAACAGGCTTCTTGAAGCCCAAGGAGATTACATCTACTGTGGCGCTCCTGTCAGCAGTCATTGTCACTTGCTAAGAGAAGTTAATCAGATTTGTTCAGCCTGACCTCCGCTTTAGCTAGCCTGGACCTGTCGAAGGCTGTACCCTTCGGGTGCTCGCCCTCAGGGTCCTGCTCACCTCCACAGCCAGGCTTGGCTCCCTCCCAACCCGGGGTGTGAGGTCAGCTCCCCTCCCTGCTCGGCCTCTCATCTGCCTCCTCCGGCTGGCAGGGAGTCCAGCCTTTCTGCCACTTGTCCTTCTCTTTCCTCACCTAGCGCTAATTTCAGGGTAATAGGTGTTCTGTTCTTATCTTTCCTCTGTGTGATAGCGTGGGTATGTACATCCTCCACAAATTTAGCAGTTTCATGATTATCCACCACCACTGTCTGAAATGGGGCTGTGGGGCTCGGTGGGGGTGGTGGGTGCAGACTCTGCCCGCAAGGCCCCTCCCAGCACCAAGTTATAAAATCTTCCTTTCAGTTCAAATGTTTATTTACCATTAACTTCATTTTCTTTTGCTTAGATCTAGTGTGTTTGTTAGGTGGAAAGCTGGTAGTGATGTTTTTAGTTAAGGTTGTCTAATAATTTCATTTATAGCTTTTAATTTTCCATATCATCTTTAATCTCAAGAACATTAATAATTCTGGGCTAAATTTTGCACGCTTCGTTTCTGTCTCAAGTGGAATTGAATACGGGATCATCAGCTACCCTGCTCCTGCTTCCTATTTTTCTTTCCCAGAATATTCTCTTGCCTTAATAAAGTACAGTAGGCTGGAAGCCAGATGATCATAAGTGGCACGTTCATAATTTCTACTGCATAATGTTAATAATTCTGTGCAATTGCATCTGTAATCAAGCAAGGTGTTATGCATCCTTTACACAGAAAACAGAAAACTGTCAGTCCATCAGCTTAATGAGTGAAGCACTGGAGGATTTCAAAGATTGTGCAAGGCCACCAGTGCAAACCAGGATTAAAACTTCATGGAAGAAATGTGATGCTGTCCACCATACATAATGCTCCTAGACTGCTTGCTTCTGCAAAAATATTAAGCAGAAGCAGCCAAGGCATGAAAAAAACTTCTGTAGTCACCAGATTTTACACTCTGATTGCAGAGGATACCATGCATACCGTATAACACATCAGAGACAGTCTCAGTTGAGCTGGGACTACTAGGCTTTTCCAGCGCTCATGATGGTTGGCCTAAAGCCTAAATGCAAGTTTGCCAGATCAGCATGGGGAGTCACACATCATTTCTAAGGCTGAAACACAAAGTTCTTGTGATTTTTTTTTTTTTTTTAAAGTTATTTGAGTTTCCATTCCAGTGGACATTTCAGTAGCAAATGCTGAACTGGAGTCTTGATGTTCTTGCTCTTTTCAGTTTCCTTCACTTGCCTTATCTCATCCCTCTTCTCTTTGTGTCTCTCTCTCCTTCTTTCATGAGGTTAAAACTACATGCAGAATGGAAATTCAGGCTTTTAGATAAATTCTCACTCTTCTTTCTTCTGCACCTTGTCCCCTTTGGGAAGAAGGCTGTCCTAAAAAACTCTTCAGAACTTGTAAGATTAGCTGCAGTCTGGGGCAGACACAACCCCCAGGGCTGCTTAAGTATCAGTAATTTGGGTGTGAACTCTGGTGAGAACAGTTCAGTTCGCAGGACTTGAGGCAGCATGGCTAACCTATTTTCTTCTGTTTACTGGTACCTTCTTCAACGAATTGACAGGAAAGCTTTCTTACCTATAATCTTCCAGCATTCATCAGTTCAAAACAGGTATCTCAGATCGTTTCTCTTTCACGGTTAGGCTGTTCTGAGGTCTAAAAGGGCACAAGGTATCCAACAGATGTTGAGCACTTCTTCTGTCCTCTTTGGTAAAGCAGAAGAGGCCCAACCCTGTTTGTCTCAGACGTGACAGTAGTTTCATTGAAGTTACTCTTAAAGCATGCAGGCTTTTCCCTTAGCAAAGAAAGCTGCCTTCACCTTTGGCACTGAATGCAAGATCACTCACTCTTCTGCTTCTAGTACAATACTTAGGTCCAACAGATAAGGAAGAAAACCCCACTCTAAAGTTCTCCTATTCTGTGAGGTTAACCTTCACTTTAATCCTTATACTTTCCATTCATTCTTGTAAGTGCAATTTCTTGAATATACCAGGTCATGAGCTTCAGTAGCAGAAAGAGAAGGGGCAAAAACCATTGTTAGACAAGAATGCTAATTCTGAGAGCAAGCATCGAAAGGTTGAGTCAGCCTGTGCCACATTGTGAGAGTTCAGCAATGCTCCATTCATTTCTGTGACAAGCCTCATTATGAGGAAGCTTTTTAAAAGCAATTCATTCTGAGGAAGCTTTGGATACAGTTCCAAAAGCAGAAAATAAAACCCAGGAGAACTAGGGGAAGTAAAAAGAGCGGGCAGTGGAATCAAGCAGGAAGGCACACAGAAATCAGCTCTTTTGCAAGTTCATTTTTTTCATTATGTTCGACATTCTTTGGGACACAGAACCGCGCTGCACACTTGCGGCCTCAGGCAGTGAAGCTGGAAGAAGATATTTCAAGAACTGCAGAACACACACACAGCTGTATAACACAGAAAAGATACAAAAACTGAATTGACAAGATCGTGATACTAACTTGCTTCAGAATTACATCAACCAAGGTAGTCTATTTTGAAGTAGAAAACTTTAGGTGTTCCGATGTATTTTACCACTTATTTAGACCTTTAGGTGGTGATCGAAAGATGCGGCATCAAAAGTTAAGCTGAAAAGTTAGTTCAAAGTCAAACCCATCACAAGCAGATTAGACAGATTTTCTGAAGAAAGCAAGAAATACCTGGAAGTTGTGTGTGATTTTGTGGGAAATGAGAGATACCATCAGTAACAGGCCTAAGCAGACAGCCAAAAAAATGCATAACTTGCTGATGCCCTGTGGGTTCTACCAACCTCTGGGATTCGTGATTGTCATTTTTAAGTGAACCACACCATCACCGAGAAATTAGAAGAAAACAAACAGACAGTGTTTTGTGCTCCCTCTGCTGGTTCTGGAGCAGCAGGTAGCTGACAAGTGCCAGACCCAGAGCTCTGCTGTTAGGCAGCATTCAGTGGTGATGAAGCAAAAACAAGCACCTTTGACTTTCAGTGTGGTTTTGTATGTAGCTGGTTTTGTTCTTATTAAACAAGTGAACAAAAAAGGCCAAAAGCATTTTAGCTCCCTTCTAGAAGAAAAGTATATTTCTCTTTTTGAGAATGATGGAAAAACGATTTCTAACGTTTGTTGAACTTCAAGGCACCCAGTGAAAATCACCTCCTGGCTCATGCTTGGGCAGGACTGTGAGACTGGCTTGCAACAGTACAGACATTGGCAAACTCTCTCCAAATACCTGTTGTTATTAAGACTTTTAGTCTAAGCTAATAGTTGATCAAGCCTCAACTACGCTTATTAGCTGAGCAGAACTCAGGGTTAAACTCATATACCCAGAGAATGTAAATAGGAAAAAACCTCCTATTAAAAGAAATAAACCATTAGATTTAGCATGAATAAACTTGTGCGTTCATGAAAGGAAGTTTGTACTCACTGGGTTTACAGGAAAATACAAATGAGTCTGAGATAGGTTGATATTCTGGCATGCTATGGTGCAAACACAAGGCACACTGTCCTACACAGCATCCAGAGGTGCTACGTAGAGGGATGGTTCCTCTCACCTGGCAACAGTACTTTGGCTGGCAGTTCTTGCAGGAAGAGGAAGCTGGGAAGAGTGATGTCAGAGTACAGGGTGACCTCATTACTCCTGAAAAAGTGTCACATTTAGCTTTTAGTAAAAAATAAAGAGAGAGCATAAGTCTGATGGGAGTTCTGGGATGGATCAGCTTTGACTCATACTGAATGAAGAACCTCTTAACCTTCAGAAGAACAGAAGCTGACCTTTTGTGTATAAAAATATCTTGGTAGATATTGTAGGTCTGATTGAAGCTGCGTTTTGGTTCCAGCATTAACTCAGGGGGAAACATGCTTTATAAATACAGAGTGGAATAAGAAAAGTACACGCACAAACATCAGACACACACATAACCCCAACTTTCCCATTGGGAACTCGTGGTGCCTGAAGCACCAAAATAGCATCCATGTTAGTGTTTGAAAACATTGCTATGGACCTAGAGCTATTCCTTTACCAGCTCATGCATAGTTCTTCCCATTCTCTATCTTTTTTCCTATCATGTTACTACTGCTTTGGAACTGGAGTTGTGCAATTCCTTCTACATGGGCCACAGTTGCAGAGATCAGTTGGGGAGTTCTCTTTTGATGGCATAACTGAAAATCAGCCTAGTCCCAAGGCAGATACAAGTTCCCAAAGGACAACAGGATTGCACTAGCAGAACGCCTACGTAAACAACTGGAGAACCAGGCCAACTTCTTCGTGCGTTCCACGCTTTTGACCTTAGCATGCTCTTCATCATTTATAGGATTGCTCTTAAAAGCAATTTCAGAGAGATATAAAATGCCTTCCTTCCGCAAAAAGACTTGTGTACGGCACACATGAAAAAGATGTGAGAAAATTCCACCGGTCATTTGATTAACTCTAAGGAACAGAACTTGCGAACATAATGAAGCATGACACATCATCAGGAGGCTGCATCTATCCGAAGAAGTGTCAAACAGCACAGTTTTATGAAGCATGAATAGTGTGCATTATGGAAAGAGAAAAAGATTTTAATTTTATTTCAACCTCAGCTACCAGCTCACCACCCCTAGGGTAAAGATGCTTCCATATGCAAGATTGCATAGTTTAGAAAGTCACATAAATTATTGTGGCATGAATAACCGTAAAAGAATTCAAACTAGTCTTGCCTTTGTTAGAAATGCTAGGTAAATTCCATCCTTTTTATGTTATTTTTTTTCCTTTAAGGATATTCTAAGAAAAATTAATTCTTACTTTAAAATAAAACGAACAAGGAATAACATAAAAATTGAACGATATACATTATTCATTTGATTCAATTTTATAAGAGAAAGATAGATTCAGGGAACATTTTCCTTGTGATTCACTGAAAACTGTTTTTAATGGGATCTATATGCTTAATTTTTCTGGATAGTTCAGAGTGGTAATGTACATCTGTGTACTATATCCCTCTGTGAAAATAAAATCATCTATGAATTATGCTTATAACACCCCAAAACTGGAGAGAGAGATCAGATCTGGCAGTGTTAGGGTCTAATTTTAGAATGCACCCAGTTGCCTGTTAATCATTTACACCAGAGATGCTGCAGTTCATAATAAAGTATAGTAGCTTATTATTGGTAATATATTACAGAAAAAAAAAGATCTCCCTCATTTCTCCAAATGCTTTTGCATGACTAGAGCCAGTAGAAAGTAGTCACAGCTTTTGGAGAAACAGCTTTAATACCCAGACTAAGATTCATCTCTGCTCCTACCCTGCATGATGGAAGTTGCAGGGTTTGGGTCGGCTGTGGATCCACTTTCCCCAAAAGACCCTACAAGACAATAGCTGTAACCTTCACGACCACTTTTGGGCCATCCTCCCTTTCCTTCAGTTGCACTTTCAGTCTGGTTTGACTTTTGCTTCCTTCTATGCAATGTCATATATAAAAATTATCTAGTTCCACATCTGATTTTCTTTATAATCCCTTTTAACTTATCAAACATGATTATTTCTGCTGAAAACATCCTTTGGTGTCTTGAATACTCTAAATTTGGCCTTAACACCACTGCTAAATGATGTAATGAACTATTTGGTAGAGACTTTTCTCATTAAAACAGGCAACTGAGCTGCTAGTATCTCATTCTTAGCACTACCACGATATTCATCAGGTCTATGTAAAGGTTGGGAATTAATTATTACAGACAGACGTCTTTTCTGAAATTTTCAAGTGTCCTCATCAAGATTTGAGTAAAATAGTCTCAGATAATTGGCCAAATTTAATCTTCTTAGAAATAAAAATTACATAACCAAAATAATAAGCAAAATTAAAAGAAAAAAAACGCACCCACAACTGTATGTAAAGCAGGCATCAAGACTCATTTTCAACTGAAATAATCAAACTAATTTCTTTCTTTTTATGACTGATTTGCAATAAGTAGAAAGAAAACGTAAACACTATCCTGAAATACTGCAGAAGAATTATGAGGCTAGTGATACCTGATCACCATGCCCAGTTATTTTCTACGTACCAATTCCTGCACAGCATGGTCTGCTTGAGAGGTGCAAAAGATCAACAGCTGTAAAAACAGAGCAATAGCTGCACTGAAGTTTCACACCTGCATGCAGAGACTCCTTCATCAACTCCGTGAACTTTGTCTGTTAACCATAAGTCAAAGGGTTTTTCTAAGTGTCATACTGCTGTTTGCTTAGTAAACACTGGGCTTAATTAAAGCTATTATGTATCCTCCAGGCAAAAGGATACCAATATTAAGTTGGAAAATATATGGTTTGGGATTTAAATGGCTGGATTTGTGATCCTTCTACTGTAGCTGATAAAACGTTACCAAATAAAAAAAAGTGGCAGTAAATTTTTGTTATTGCACAGGAAATGGCCGCAACACTTAGCTGTAAATGCAGTTTGTAGTGAAGTGTTGTTAATAAATAGGCTTCTGATAAGGAAAGTTTATTTTAGTATAGCATAGTGTAAGTTGCACTAGATTGTATTGCATTTAGTAAACAGAGCTACCTACAGATCTGGAAATAACTATAACTGGAGAAAAATAGGAGAGTTAGCAGAATCACTTTGAAACTGTGAATTTAATCCCAGAAGTCACTGATATAGTAATCCCTGGATGTTCTCAAAGGAGACTAAGAAATTAGCAGAGAGGTAGGGTAGAAGAAAAGATGTGTAATTCTCTGAACATTTCTTTTAGTAGAAAAATGATGCTAAGACAACTGGAAGAATTTAGCTTGTTTTTTCCAAACTCATTAACTATGTAAATGATATGGACCATACTGACAAATGGTTAAAATAGAATGGAACAAACCCCAAAACCAGGAATCCATGGCAACAGTTGTCCAGAACAGAGTATCTCCATCTTTCATTTAGAAACCTCGGGCAGGTTGACTGAGTAATTCCATGCTGCAGGAATGCCTTTGGGATGTGCTCCTACTGGCATCCTTGTGCCACCTGCTTTGCAAGTGCTGTACCATGGGCCTTAGTATTTGAACAGACTTCCGTTAAAAGAAAACGTCAGCTTCCACCTGATGTCTCAGTTTTGCAGTTACAAAAGACATACATGCATAAGCAGTAGCTAGGCTTATGGAGGCACGATGCACACACGTAGAGAGGGCTCTGTGCTGCTTATTTCAGTGAGGCTGGAATCTGCCTCTTGATTTTTCCATCCAAGCAAAGTGATTGTATGGCGAATGAGGAGTAAATTTCACGCGGGCGAAATCAAACCTATTCTGTACTAGCTGGAAAATGGAAGCCCAGGATCATTGCCCCCTCAACTTCAGCCTTAGGACTTTAAAAGCTTCCTATAAGAAACATTTTTTCAAAATATATTCAGTTATTGATATGTCTTCCATTTCAAAATATTTCCCATGCCATGGCTGAAATGATTTATACAATGATAGACCTTATGGTCTCCCCTTGCTGTTATTATAAACGTTATTTTTACATCTCAGAGGAAGTGGTCTGAAAAATATTTATGTAGAGTGGTTAGGCTGGGAAATGACTAGAGATAAGGTACCTGGAGAATAAAACTAACTGCACCCTACAGGTTATAGAATAACAATAATATAAAAAATAAGTATTTAAAATTGGAGAGGCCAACATAACTGAAACTGGAACTTAACACTGTAGGTAGAAAAAACATCTACGTAATCCTATATTGTGAGGGAACTATACTAAACAGTTATGCTGAATGCATTTCTTGGAAGTGGGTGATTGGTGAAGCAAACAGCTTTCCATTTTTCATTTGCAGATTATCTTGGAACATGCTTGACGAAAACCCACTCATTTACCACAGAATATCTTAAAATGAAGGCCGCCAAAACTCATATATACTAATATTTTATTGACGTGAGACTATTTCCACCACAGGGCATATTTTGCCTATTTAACAGTAAAATTTTGTCTGCTTACTCTTTGACGCATGTGCACCACGTCTCATTTAGGACAGCTACTGGCGTGCAACTCGTGCTACCGAGCGCTGTAGCCAAGCGGATTGCTACCAATAAAGAAAAGTTGCTTCCTTCTCAGAGCAGGAGCCAGGAAAAACTGATAGTTTGAGAATCAGTATTTTAACTGAATCAGTATTTTCGGAATCTTAAGATGTCCTTTGTCACATCTCTCTTTTCCAGTTAATCCCATCAGAAGCTGTGCTCCTGCTGGGATATGAAGTTCCACATTAAGGGATGCAAGCAGGCGATTCTGTGAAAAATGAATGTTAAGTGCAAATAAAAAAATAAATAGCAAAAAGGCAGGCCTCTGAATACTTCTAAGACATTCAAAAAAGCCCACAATAATTTCTTCCAGGGAGACATAAGCTGCCACACTAAGAGATGGCTTCTGAGCTTCATACTTTATCGCAGAGAGAGCATGGGAGCATATCCATCCTGGTAACTAGTTACTTAATTTTTATGTTTTCTTCTTGTTCATTGCAATTCATTTACAGCAAGTCATTTAAACTACATTTACTCTGAAAAATTAAGCCCTGGTACTGCATTTCAATCTTCAGAATTTATTTCATTGCCAGATGTTAGAAGGACACAGGAAATAAACACTTGAAGGCAGACAGAAGCTGCGTGTGCCTGGCTTTACACCTCTAAGATTTTCTTTTTGCATGTACCTTAAGCCTCTAAATCCCAATCTCATATTCCAAGACACCCAAAAATGATTTCCAGGTACCTGAGTATTTTTCTAAGATTCTGGTTACTTCTATGCAGCTGGCAGTTCCAATTTGTTGCATGCAAGAAACAAACAAAGCAGTTTTAAACAACATAATTTTTTAAGACAAATTACCTTTCTGAAATGCCAAAGAAGTAATCTCACTTAGACACAAGAAGATCTATTGTCCTCTCATCCCTAGGCCTAACTTCCATTAAAGCACATCAAGGAGGGAATACAGTTTTTAGTATTTAGATTTTTAAAACTATCTCAGATCAGCCCTGTGAAGAATATTAGGGCCATCTTAATGGACAAGCCATTAAAAAAGAGAGCAAAACACATACATTTTATTGATTAGAAACAGCTACGTATTTAACACAGGTTGCTACACTAGGACAACTCCATTTTACTGGCTGCAGTATATTACCCTTTGCCTGACAACACCAAGGTAAATGACAAAAAAAAAATAAATCAGGGCATACGACGAGAGTCTACTTCAGAAGAACAGCAGTGGATCTCATTGTGGAATGTCTGTGCTTAACTAGAAGAATCATGGAAAGCAATAAGAGGCGTAAAGCTGTCATGAACAACATCCCATTCTCCTTGTAGATAACCTTCATTTAAAGTCTACTAACCTGTTTCCACGTCAGGATCTGTAACAACGTTAACATAGAAATTTTAACTTCAGTGATACAGTAAACATGAGCAACGTACTGAGGTAGAAATTCGCCTCCTTCCATCACAGAAGCCACAGAGGTTACTTCTTGTTCCTGTATGCAACAGCTTCACAATCAACTCCGTACAGAAATAATTGGAACAGGTGGGGACTTCAACAGCATACGACCACCAATTTGTATCACAGCATCTCAAAATAAAGTACTGTCTAAACTTAGAGAACATTCAGTGGAAAATCAGATAACATCATCTTCTGCTTTTCTCTGTTTTTAATGTCCTCCTGAAACAACTGGCAATGATACATACATAACATATAAATATGTTCTATATACCCCATATAATCTCTCTTCGTGATTTCTTTTAATAGGTGAACAAAGACCATTCAGTACTTTGACAGTTTTTCTCAGCACCCTAGAGTAACTGCCCTCCTTGTGCTCCATTTGTTTTGGAGCAGAGCCAGATAAAACACTCAAAGCCTAAGTTCATATTTTTTTCAAATACTTCAGTATTATTTTCCACTGTCATAAAGAAAAAAGACACATTGAGTAGTGTCCTATTAATACTATAGGTTCATTGTTCACAGAGGGATTGGAAAGTGTCTAGGAATAAATCAAAATAAAGATTGTTTTACCAAGACACCTAAACCTAAACATTTTTTGTTACAACTTTATACTTGACATATAGAGCATTTATTTTATATAATATCAGTGTTCAGACTCTTTTATCCCCTCCTGTTACAATGTTTGAGAAGGTGTAGCAGAGTCCAATGTGTTCTAACTTTCCACCAGCTTCCTTTATGTTCATAGTGTTTCATGCTGTACCTTTTCCTTTTGAGTCTGAATAGAGTATCCAAAAGGAAAATTATTATCCCATCCTAGTGATACTTCTGTCCTTTGGCTCAGGCAATTAAAGTATAATCTTCTGTGACGGATGCACTCGACCCCTTAACAAAACCGGCGGTAGTTTGGTACAGGCTCCAAAGCAGGTAAAGGCATGAGCTGTAACCAGGCCCAGAACTTCTTTAGTTCCAACCTGTTCTCCACAAACCCTCAAAGGAGCAGAGTGACACAGTGAGCATCGGTGCACATGAGCTTGGAACACCGATCACGTGATTAACACATGAATAACAGGTGGCTTTTCCAAGACTCATTTATCAAAAAACTAAGTTGTGGGTACAAGGAGTCTCCTGTACACCTTTCTCATCTCATGTAATCTGACTACAAGCCAACCACTTTATTCCATAAATAGGACTGCCTAAGCGAACCTTCTTCAAGCTCTCTTTGCTTGGCAGCCTGGCTGCATGGCAGCGATCTCCCCTTGAGCTGGGACACCTCTCGAGGTTGCTGCTCAAGGCATAGAGACCTTTAACCAACTGCAGATCTTTGGTAAGTGACCAATATCGTGCATAACCTTGTACTACAGTGCACTAAGATTTTGTCTTGGTAACTTTGATTTTTGTCTTGGCAACTTTGAATTGTTGTTCAAATCACTGTGCAGTACAGTAATATAGCAAACCTTGCCACCAAACTTTAAGTCGCNTGAATTGTTGTTCAAATCACTGTGCAGTACAGTAATATAGCAAACCTTGCCATCAAACTTTAAGTCGTACTTTTACAACATATTTCAATAAAACCACTTTTGCAAATACCTTTGACAATGGTTCTTTAAGCAATCTAAATTGCCCATTCACAAGGCTATAGCTTAGCTGCTGAAAAGAATTACACATAATAACTGTTGGTTATTTTCTAGGTGCAATGTCTTTAGACTTTTTTTAAAAAGAATGCAGATGAATATTTTCGTCAGAACCAGAAGGTAAGAAAGGAAAACAGTCAGTTTCCTGCCTCACCATTTCCAAGCCTGTTTTTCTAACAGTTTCTATGTTAAAGAAACATGCTTCTTTCTCCAACAACAATCTCTCTCACAAGAGAATTTTCTTTTCTCTGTCCCAGGAACAGGGCAGGTTTATCTCCCTGTCTTTTGACTCTCTACTTCTAAAATATGTGATTTGAACTGATAGTCACTGCTGACCTCCTCTGATTGCAGCCAGTGTATGGCAAATGGGGCTAGGACATGGCACACAGGTATCACTTCTGCCATGCGAACCCAGACATTTCACCCTACCACAGCCATGGACGCTCACCTCCTTAGCTTTATGGAGGATGGACTAAGGAGTGCTCACAAGTTGCGGTCCGTGGGTTGACCTGCATAGAGCATTACCCTCCAGCAAAAGGGCAGTACAGTCTTCCGCCACTCCATCTAGGTCTGAAATAGGTTGTCTACTGTACATTTAGATTTGATGCCACCTTTTGTTATGACTCAAGTTGTTGACAGAAGCTTTGATGCACTTGCCAATACACAGGAACCTGTGAAAGTACGTGAAAAAACATGAAAACATGAAAGTACAATTTTGCCTGTATTAAAGGATACTTAGTGTATGTGTTTTTGGTTAGGTTTGTCACCAGTGAAGTATACAAGCAGGATAAATACTATGATTGTATGAAGTATGGTAAAATATATGGCAAAATATTACTTATGTTGATCAAAGCCATTCCCACTTTACTCTCAATTCAGCCTAGCAGTGGGGCTAGTAGCTTTTCAGTTAGTATTTACACATGAATAGTTGGGGTTGTCATATTATCACTCAACAGCAAGTAGACAGAAAAAAAGATTTTTAATTTCTAATATCAACAGTCATTCTTCTTTTGTCCAGTCTATTTCCCAGTCAACTGTTGGGATGTACGAGTGTGTCTACTTGCTAGTACACTGTAAAGCGCAAAGGACTTGTGGTTACTTGTCTGCACAGGACAAAGTCATCCTCTCCATTGTGTTAATCTAATCTTGTAGTAACTCAGTAGGTTCTATAAAGTTATTTTTGGTAAAACTTTCCCCAAGGATACTAAAATATGACCAGCTGTACAGTCTGGCACAATTCATTGGCTGAATCAGTCCTATTAGTATATCATAAAATATTCCCCTACTTTATCATGTGCTGTTACTTCTGCACTATTGATAAGCATCATTTTCTTCATTGTACCATTCAGGAAAAAAGCACCTACATATGAACAGTGAAATTAGATGCCTGAGCTTTGTGTAAGGCTTCTTAATGTAACTTCTGTGCTGTTTATGTTTGCTTTTTCCTTTTCTCCTAACGTACACAGCAGTGACAGAAGATACAGCAAAGAGACTGAAAAGGAGAAAGGATTGCAGTAAGTAAACTGTTCTCCCCACATGTAACTGAAGAACTACAGGCCATTCTACAGTGCTGATATATTTTCAGATAAGAGCAGTAGAGTTTTTAATACCAAGACATATAGCTAGAAAGACAACATTTACAAATATGACTACACTGGCTTGAAAGTGTAAAAGGCATAATTTTGTCTCCTAAATTCTTTCAGGATTTTGGAAAACTCCCAAAAGATATATGGTATAAAATCTAATGCTGGTTAGTTGAAATCTCCTCATTGTTTGAAGTCAGGTATGAGTTACTGTTACAGATATACTAACAAAATATTATGCTGCAGTAATAACTCCTGTTGACAGTAATGAACTTCTGTTAGTATTACTTACATATGCTTCTCAAAGTATGCCACAGCAACCTCAGTAGGAACAGTTTCACTGGTAGGGATGCATTGTGAGGAATCACATCTTTAACTAGCCAAACTAGAAAAAGGTTTCTTCCTAGAGTAATCCACCAGAAAACGTTTTCATCATCCTTTGTCATATAGGTGACTAGGTTAGAAGAATACAAGAAAGCTGGTGACCCAGACTTAGTGCTATTGCTTATTGCCTGTGAAACAGTGGCTGCTTTGTTAACATGCTAAGATTTTGCCTTCTTGTTCAAGCAGTTGCCTTTAGCAGCGGGATTTAATGACTGTCTACAAAGACAAATCATGTGCTAAAGAACTGGTCTTGTTCCCCTTGCAACTCTCCTGGAGCTAAGATGGGAAATGTCTCATAGTGTCAGCAGTGGCCTTGTTGACAATACAGGGGGGCAGAGCCACTCTGCCTTCACTGGCAGAAAGAAATTGTCCAGTGTCTTCCCCAGTACTACTCTCTAGCACAAATATCCAGAAGCTCATTATTAACCATATTAAATTTGTTAAGTACCATACATATTTTCCTCAGCTTTGTATATATGTACTATGCTAAACTGAAGCCATTTTCTTTTATAGTCTGTAGTCCCATTTTCTGACTTGAGTTCTCCATCAATTTTTCTTTGTTGCAATATGATCCCTCCTGGTAAAGAGGGCTTCAGCCTTTTTTTAAAGCGAGTGAAACGCTAGTTGCTCTCCTAAATAGAAATATTTCAACTATTCTTTGATACTTTTGCACTTCTGTAACATGCTGGACTTTGATTTACCAGGTCATCACCATATGAAAACATGTTGTTTGGCAACCTTGATGCAGACTTCTCTTCTGTTTATGTGAAAAATGTAGCTATTTCACTAATGTATTTTAACCCAGACTCTACGTTCTTTACCATCATTCTTTGGTTCACAAGCTTAAAAAAGCCCTCTTTAGATCTCTTTCCCTGCTGTCATATTTTCCTTCAGATACATTCTGAAGAAAGCTTCTTTTTCTGAATTGAAAAATGTCATAGCATGCTTTGTACTGTCTAATTTTTCATCTTATTAATGCCAATAATATAATGTATTTGAACACTGTAATATTTTCATAAGATTCATTGGGGGTCTATTTTTTTCCAGCACTGCTCTAATGTTCAGATAATGAAGCATGGGGGCTGAAATAGAAAGCCTGCTGACCACCTGAACCCAGAAAGATTAAAATGTATGATTCAAAGCTGTTTGAGGGATATATTTTCTGGAAGAAAGATTCCTGTAGTGCTCTATCGTTAACATCTAGACACTTCATACTGGAAAACTCTGAGGAAAGTAGAAATTCAATTGCTTCACATAGCCAAAAATACACGTTTAGACAAAATGCTAGGGACAGGAATAAGGGTCATTGAGTTACATGTATGCTACCAATTAAGTTATTTGAAGAAATTTCTTTTTCTTCTCTAAAGACCAAACTTTTGGGTGGCTCAAAAATGAACGAGTAACTGAAGCAAAATACCTTCTCTGGTACTTCTCATAAAGGAGGCAGAAAATGGCACCAACAAATACATTAAAAAAATAAGAATACAAAAGCAACATGCTGATAATAAAGCTTCCTATGCAATTTTAGCCTACAGAAATTAGATGCCAAGGAAAAGGTGCAATTAATGAATTGGAAAACATGCAGTAGTAAGATCAACTGTAAAGTATATACATTACTATCAGAAATGATTTTTTTAACAAACACACCAGCGATGGACAGGAACTGCAGGGTTTTTTCAAGATTTCAAAATGCAGATTTTATGAGAGCTGTTAGAGAGCTAGAAAGCACAAAAGATTCAACAACACTCATTTTCATCAAAATTGTCTTTAACAAAGAATTTAGTCAAAAACCTTAAATGCATAAAGTTTTGCGCACATCTGACTATATTGAAATAACTGTAGGCAACAAATATGGAGGTAATACCTTGCCTTTGACTTCTTCTAGACTGCTAAAGACCGTGTCTTGGATCGTAGCCTGGGTACTTTCCACAGACTGTCAGAAGAAATCCCCAATTTGATTTGATGAAAACTCTTGGCTTAGTCGAGTGGCTTATTGACTTCATTGAGGTTGAGGTTTCACTGACTTTTCAAAATAAAATTTACAGGCAGCTGAACAAGAGCTTGAACTGTACTACTTTAAAGGGATATATTTAATTATCAAAACTCAATAACATGCATAAATGTTATTCTATTCCAAATGTAGCTAGCTGTTCTTTGTTATATTAAATAAGTTTTGTAGCTCCTTGCCTTCTCAAATAAAACACACATAGTGATTGCAAAGTGTAATTTTTCTGGCTTACTTCACTAATGTTATGTCCAGATGTATTGCACAACTTCTCTGCTGAGGATCATTTATTGTACCTTAGACTTTGCTTTTGTATGGAATACGGCTGCCAAGTCAGAGTCATCTGCACTTCAGAGGAATATAAAGAGGTAAAAATCAAACTTTGTTTGACACCTTGATCGTGCCTTGAGGCTACAAATCCGATAGCTTTTGATTAGTGAAAAGCATTGCGGTTGTGAGAACAGGTGGAATACGACAATCCAAGATGTTCCTAAAATGTAGTAAGGGATAAATAGACTTGAATGTATTTGACAGGTGCTTCTAAGAGATAACTATAACCACTTCAGTCTCAAAGGCTTTTCGGCCATGAGTGAAATTTTTGGTAATCCATAGGCATTGTGACAAATTGTCATCTCTTCGGCATTATTTTTAGGTAGGCTGGAGTTTAACCTACCCTCTCTGCTCCCCAGGCGATTGGAAGACTTCTTTGGCAGTTGCAAAGTTGGATGAGTTGCTATTTGTCTTGCTGTGAAGTGTAGTTTTCTCACATAGCAAATCATCTTACAAGGTGTTAACATTTCCCGTTCCCACTCATCAAAACACTTACCACGAAACAGATGTACCAAAGATGAATCAAGTTTGAACTCATGTTTTAGCTACCAGGCTTCACTTTCATAAGATCTGTATAGGTAACTCGGATAACAAGAAGATAAAGTTCAGATGACCAGGGCACAGCAAACTGCTGTCCTGCTCTAAGGACAGTTCGGGTGAAGTAATCTGTTTACTTTTCTTTCCTAAATACTGAAACTACATCATATTTTGCACTGGTCAATCGAAAGGAGAGTACATAAAGATTTACTCTATTTTTACTAGCTGTTCATGGCCCCAGGAGTCATTTGCTTCTATGGCATCACTGCAGAATTGAAGTGTCCTGTCTATAGGATAGTTTTCAGTGCTTCTGTGTCGTACATCAGAATAGGAACACTCTATTGCATGTGAAGTTGCCGAAATAAGACTGTGCTAAAAGTTAGTCTTTCAGCAGGATAGGGAAGAATTTGAAACAGCACAAAAACATCCTTTCGGATATGTTTCCAAGGCAAAAAATATGCTTATGCACTGAAACAAACCTAAAAGCAACATCCAAATTTAGCACCACGACCTAATATTCTCCTCTTATTCATAATGATTCATCTTAAAAGAGGCAAAAGTTTGATTTACTATAACTAAACCGTGCTAGCATCTTTTGAAGAATTTGTCCTGTTGATCCTTATAAGCTCTTAACAGTCCACAGCAATCTTTATTGCCAGGTACATTAGTATGTTATTATAAGAATGAATCTTCAGTTGTGAATCCTCCAGGAATTTTAGCAAAAAAATATTTGCATAGGAAAGATTACAAATTAAAGCACCTGCTTTTCGCTAATAAATTCACTAGGAATGTCTGTCTTCAAAGCATAATGAGTAGTCATGAGCTTTGATCATTTTGAGAATAAAGAAAAATAATTTGACAGTTCTGCCTTCAGTCTCCTTTGCACTTATTTATATCAAAATAAGTCCTCTGACTTCACCGGGACTGCTTCTGCTTTGTACTGGTTTTTGAAAATAATCATATCCAAATTCTTTTATTTCAACAATGTCCTCATTTTTCTCAGACATATTTTGAAATTCTGAAGAAAATATAAACAGGACAGTCCCTGGTTTGTATGCGCTCCTTTGAACTGAAAAGCTAAGCTATATGCTGTGCAAACTCCCTTGATAGCTTGACAAGAAGGGGCACAGCTTAGGTTTGCTGCTTGCAAGATGCACCCCTAACTCATCTAAGCCCTTTCATTAGTACTAAGCAGTCCTTTAATCAGTGCCTTCTGTTCTCCCATAGAAGCCAATACATCCCGAAAACCTCACCTGAAGGGCTGGTTGAGGACAGAGAAGATTAGATTTTGACAGCCTCCGTAGTTTTATGCCTGTGTAGTTTCACTGCTTAATGCTTTCTACACAATGATCGGAGAAGAACATATGCCTATAGGAGGTACAGCGGCCAACGCCATATCCAAAACATAACCAGGCACTTCAAGAGTAAGCACAGAGACAGGACACATTTCAGAATATGTGTGCAAAATCTTGCTAATTAAAGTCGTGCTTGATCAGTACATAACATATGGCACTATCGATACTACGTAAACTGTAACACAGCTAGATATTAATGCTGATGCATTTAATTTTAACATAAAGTGAAAAGGCTGTGCTGAGACACAGACCACAGTCTCCGTGCCCAACAGAGCACGTGGATACATTTGTGCCTGTCCATGGCATGGGGACTCCCAAAGGAGTCTCCCTGTGTTCTCCTTGTGCATCCATGCAGATGTTGTTGCAAATTTGCTCCACTTTAAGAAGAAGTGGTTTTTTATAGGTAATTTTTTTTTCTGTCTTTTCTGATCTAATTATACCAACCATCTAGGACAAACACATAGTATGGATGAAATTAGGAGAAAACACACAATCTGTCCAGCTTGCGTGGGGGGCGCTTACAATAATTTTAAGTCTAACAGAACTTGAGAACTATTTTCTTTCCATTGCTTTATGAGAAAATTCTCAAACAAAGCAGGGCTGATGAAATTTCTTGTCTACAATCATTTCAGATAAATCAAATAAATTACATGACCAAAAGGTTACACAAATTATTTAAACATCTGAGTGAAATCTTATGGGACCCATAAACATTTCTCAATGATGAAACATAACAATAACAGTTTTCTTTGTGGAGGTTACACTGAGGTTCTCTTGGATTCTTCATATATAAAAAAACCATAAAAAGTGATTCCTGGGATATATATATCAAACGAGGTTCCCTCCACCCCTTATTTCTAGCTAATATTTCACTAAAAACTAATATCATTATAGCTATAAACAATACAATATCCTGTATACAGGGATATGTTGAATGCTTACTAAAGCACTAAAAAAATCTTATCTAGTTATTTGACACACTTACAGAAAAGTAAGTAATGGAATATGAACTACGTATTATAATCCCCGTGAAGCATTACCTGACTACTTTTCGGTATCTGAATAGAGTGTAGCAAAAAAGCATTCCCAAGCACTAAAATACAATGAGAAATTTAAAAACTGCAAATTAAGCTGTTACAGAACAGTTCATTCAAATTTGTATTTTGGGTTTATGAAAATCTCACTCCTCAGTTCTCATTGCTCTTTCAAAGTTCCCAAGTATGCCATCACTTGCCTTTGCAGCTGCAGTTTACTGAGTAAGGACAAGCTAACTTCCATCAAGCATGGTCTAATGAGTCAATAGCTTTACACCACCTTCCCCTTCCTCCCAGGCTAAACACTTTCATGGCTTATGAAATAAAATTAACAACAATAGTATGTTAAAGATGTTTTGCAATACCTAAACTTTGCTTTTGGATGTACAACAGATGTGTGCAGAAATGCTATTGGTATGTTCAAATTATTACTTTACAGAATCTGAGCTTGCATTTTTAAAGTAAATAACAATTAAATCACTGTGTTCCTTGCAGAAAGTGCTTGTCTTGTAAGCTCTTTATATAGGATTAGTTGCTTTGTAGTGTTTGTATAGTGTGATGAGATTTGTATCTGCAGTCACTATCAAAACACAGACCCAGAGGTTTTTATTCCAGAGACTTGATCATTTACTCTGGAAAACATCACTACAGATTTCAATATGTAAATGTTACAGTATCAATTATTTACAACAGGAAAGTATCAAGAATGAACAGCAAAACATAAACAGCCACAGAAAGATCTATAGTATCAACAATGATGCTAGACTTTTTCTTGTTGTCTTGGACATAAATTGCAAATAGAAAATAATGTTGTGTCATTCTGTCACAAAATTATAGATTTAAACCCACTAAAATTCAAGCCCTAGTAAATGAAACTATTTTTTCTTGTCATCCCTCAGGACCACAATGTTATTGCATAAAGGAAACAGAGGAATAAGACATATTGTTTCTACAACTAATTCTCAAAAACTATTTATGTATTTTATAAAAAGCAGATCACCTAGGGGTTGTTTTTCTCTGGATTGTGTTGTTAAATTTAGTCACTCTAAAAATATGTTTCCAATATTCCTGCTTTGAATAGACTTGCAACATCTCAAAGAAAAAAAAAAATAGTTCAAATGTCAGCTATTTTCTGTCATCCTCTTGACATTTTTGCTACTTTCACTGTTGCAGTTATGCACACACAAAAGAATTATTTCAGTAAAGCAAATTTTTATTTCTTTTTTTGTCCAAAGAAAAATAAACAAAACTAAGCAGTGGCTTTTAAACTGAGGCAAGATAAATAATCTTCTGTGGAGGAAGAGCAACTCTTTTTCAGAAGGGTTAAACGTAGCAGGGACTATATTCTCACTAAATCAATTGGAAGTATCACATGCAAAGGGCACTCATCGGCAGAATACGTGCAGTAAAATTGTATGATAGTTTGCTTCTTTGATTATTTAATTGCCTAATATATTCTAAAAATGAACTATTAACATCAGGTAGCTCATATGCTAATTAAAACATCCAATGTTACCATAGTCAAGGAATACTCCTTTTCAGATGGTTATGCCATACTTTTACATTATATGTTCATCACCACATTAAGACACACACCTTGAATTTTCTTCCAGAGAACTAATTTGCTGTGCATGTGCAACCATTTAATTTCTTTGAAAGACCACTAAATAGAGAAACCATAACAAAAACACCTAGTATTTCAAATATACAGAGATTTTTAGTTCGAATTTAGAAATAAAACTTTTTCCTCAATTCTTATTGACAAGATCTGGCTCAATAACATAAAAATGTCTTCTGGATTCAAGATAATTTGCGTCTGAGTGTTTAATGTTGCCATAACCATATGCACCCTAATAACAAACTGTATCTGATTTTTAGATCAACCTAAATTCATTTCTAGCTTTCCTGGAGTGATAAGACACTTCAGTTTACATAGATTGCAGCTTTACTACTCCTTGAAGCCCTTCAGCTCATGAACCTACAGCTCTCATCCTTCAAGTACTTCTCATTTTTGGAACTGATGAATTGGCAATCCAGCCAGATGACAAATCCCCACCCTGGAATCAGTAGGGTTTCAGTGAAAGAAAGGTTTGTTCCTATCCATCCAGGGGACACAGGCTGTGGCTTGATTTTACCCTACATTTTAAATGCTGGCTATACAAGCGTAGGAAAACAAATAAACAAGAAAACCCCATAGGTAGCTCTTGTTTTGATGATTACTTCTGATGATTTCTTGATTACTCACGAAAATTCTGGTTTGGGGTTGTTTGGGGTTTTTTTGGCAAGCCTTCATTCTAGCCAAGTATTTTACATTAAGACAGGGACCTCACACTTGCTTAATAGCAAACACGGCTATTGGAAATGTAACCAACCTTAAGCTAAGCACACCTGTAAATTTCCTTGTTAATATTACCTGATTTGTGTAAAGGGTTTAACTATAAAACAGGATCAGATCAGCTGATCACCTACAACAAAATATTTCTCTAGTCAATGGAGATGCGAGATTTCCATACAGTTTTGCTCATTTTCTTTGTTGTTCACTTGTGAGGGAGTCACTCAACTTTTGTCCATTCTGTCTTTGGTTTTCCAGCTGTGGTAGTAGTTTTCCTGTCACTCCTACTTTTTGGGAACAATGCTGGGATGAACTGCTCCACTCATATTGAACCAACGAAAATGAAAAAGATGATTTTTTTTTTTTTTTGCTTTTTACCGAGCTGGCTATTTTATAATAGCTGGTGACAATCTCAAAAAAATCTCAGATCCAAATGCCAATAGCACTGGCTACCTTGTCCTTAGGGCTATTCATTAGTTGAAAAGCAGCATATGAGTGCCAATGAATTTCTATAGCTCACATTCCCAAATACAATGAAAGAAGATGAATCTACAACTCTGTCAAAAGAATCTATTTTAATGAGCTGAATATAAATGTTTTATTCAAAAGAGAATTGCTGTTTACTAGTAAGGACAATAGGGTTTTAGTGAATATTGAAAATGCGTATAATTACATGCAAGAATGAAAACAAAAATCATATGGTGACGTTACTGAACAGGTATCTTGCAACAGCATAAAGAATCCACGATCAGAGACACCCTCAGGAGCACACCTTTTAAGGACACATGTTCTATGGCACATGCGTATGTTCCACAAGAAACAATATAACCTGGGAAAATTAATTTAGAGATCACCAGTGCAAAGCCGTTTTTGAATAACTTTTGCTTCTTACTTTCAAAATGTTTATGAACATGTGCCTTCTAAGCTAAAAATATTCCTGTTGCTTGAATAACGCGCTTGGGGGAATGGCTATATGAAAGCTCAACGTGCAGCTTCTTTTGAGGAATTTGACGCAGCAAGAGGATTTCCAGCTTCTTAAATATGATTCTGTCCGTTTGCCAGATTTAATGTAGGATCCAATTTGCTGACTCCAAGTGAAACTGCAGTGGGTCAGTTGCTTGGTGCTTAGTAGCTTGGTGCTCAGTAGAAAGCGTTACACATGTCTGCCAAATAAGGAAAGATTATAGCTCCGCTTATGCAAGACAAATCTGTTCCAGCACATAGTTGTCACGAGGCGATGACACTGATTTTTCCCATGGAATCGAGAACTCTCCTAGAGTAACATGAAATGAAACTGGTTCAAGGCACAATTTTTCCTGTGGTTCACTTCGTTTCCTGATGAAACAAGCAGCCCTGTGGCACGTCAAAGTCTGCCTGCACATACACTACGAACCCTTCTATTTATTTAGTTATGTGCAAATTATTTATCTGTGGGCAAATTTTGAGCACAGTTTAAAGGCCAGGTCTGGCATGCTTTCCTGTTGTCATGGTTTAAAGCTGGGCTGGCTATCAAACAGATGAAAGACACTCTTTGTTAACTCCCTCTCTTCTCAGAAGGGGAGAAAGAGAAAAGGGAAAGAGACTTACGGGCTGGGAAAGTTAAAACAGCTTTAATCTAACTACAAAAATAATGTATTATAATGATAGGAAGAATAACAATGAGATATATACAAAACCAATATCAAGCTCCCCCTCCCCGATGACGAATACAT
>VZSC01000247.1:26159-38123 GCA_013398225.1 Steatornis caripensis | reverse complement strand
GAAAATTGGTTCTGTCCTGGCCGAAACCAGGACAGGTTGAAAGGAAACTCTTGAGATCGTCTAGCCCAAACCCCTTATCATGCAAGTTCAGCCTGCAATTTTTTTGTTGCTGGTTTTAGTGTCTTGGAGGTTTTTTGTTGTGGGTTTTGTTTTGGTTGTATTTTTGGGGTTTTCTGTGGGGTTTGGTTTTTTTTTTTTTTTTTTTTAATAGGTAACACAGGATACTTTCACGAGAAAACTCAGAATACCTTGGAGTTGAGTCTGCTAGGATGGTATTGGAGGACTGTGAAGAGAAGAGAGGGCCAAAGCTGACATGGCCTCATCCATATTATCCAGAATAGACATACTCGCAGAGAGTGATTTAACCCTCCACCAGAACAAGCCTGGATTTTGCCTAGGAGGAAACCTTCAGGTTTCCTTCAAGAGAAGTCCCGGAGTGAACCAGTATCTGTGGGGCAGGTAACGGGGGCTCCAGAATCCAAGAGTGATGCTGGGAGCTATGTTATTTTACCATGCAGACTCATGCGAATGCATGAAAGGCTCCTGCTAATGCACCAACAACCATCTCTCTGCAGAAAGGGTTTCTCAGGCCAACAAAGCTGTGCACGAGCTTGCTGCTTCCTGAGCATGTGTTACCCTCTGTATGTGCTCATACAAGATGCTAGGGGCCTCAGTGCCAGAACCAGTGTCTTGCTCACTCTTCTGTCACCACAGCTTTACGTTCAAACTCCTGACAGAAATAGCTGTGCTGGCAGAATCCAAGGTAGAGCTGTGCTTAGTTTCTGGAAACAAAGGAAAAGCACTTAAGGGAAGAGAATGAATAAATTTGTAGTACGCTGAAGACTGAAAGACAGGATGAAATTTAAACCTCTATTGTTACATAGCTCAACATCCATACTCTTACTACTCTGTTCAGGTTCAAAATCCCACACCTCATCATTGTGATCACCGAGTGCATGCTGGCAATGGCTGAGATTTTCAAAGGCCTATAAGGAAGGTTAGATTTCAGTGAGTTTTGGGGACTGACTCTCCCATGGAACTTTTATAACCCTAGCACACAAAATAAGGTTTTTATTGTCTGAAAATTGTTAAAGAAACACAAACAAAAAAAAAAGGAGTTAGGTTTCAAACACCAATGAGTCCACAGCACTGAGAAGTTCAGTGCATAATTTCAGATCCCTTTTTAAGGTTAGCAATTGCATTGCCAAAAACAAGCACATACAGGACGAACTGATCTTACGAAAACCACAGTCCATCTGGGGATATGGGGAGATCATATTAAACAAAGGGACACAGAAGACCACTTTGAGAAACTTTCAGACTGGAATATTGGATCACCTTTGAAAAAAAATAATATTGCAGATGGCAAGGCTCCGGCTAAAGAAAATCTAGTTACAGCAGAAGAGAAAAGCATATGTTCCGATACATACTATTAATAGACTAGGTACTCTTATGGGATGTATCAGCATACAGAAGAGCAGCAACAGAAAAGGCCAGAATAAATGTGAGGGTTTTTTTTTTTCGTCCTGTCAGTTCCCTGCACGCATCTAGTGGCTTTACAGTGGTTTGTTTTCTTTTTAAATGCATCATTACTTTAAAATCTAGTGTTTTGTTCAAAATAAAGTTAATTTGCATTGGCGTAGTGTCTTAACTCACTGGTGTATTATTACTGTGTAAGCAGGTGTATCAGCAACAGCAAATAAATGCTTGCTGATGGAATCCCAGCAGGGTTTCTGATGAGTTTTCATTTTGTTGAACCTTACCCAGAAAATTATTGTGTAAGAATCTTTGCTCTTACTTCTTTGCCTGACACATTATTTAGCTACACCTGGCCAAATTCATGGCAATTATACTAACTATTCAGAGAGGACACACCAAAAATCCCATCAGCCTTTTTAAATCGTTGCTCAAAACCCATATAAGAACAGCGAAAAAAATCCCCCTCAGATTAGTATGCACAATGAGACTTCTCGATCCAAAAGCTGTTCACTGTATAACCTACATAGAGAAAGATAAAATGAAAGCTTTAAGGTGGAATCTAGGTGACGCATCACTGGAATAGTCTAAGTGAAAGTATTTTACAGTAAAACATGTCATTCAAAGTAGAAGTATTATTATGAAGGTTTTGATAATGCCCTTGATCATGTTATTAGAGTTGATTTTCATTTTAGTTATTTGGGCTGAGAGCATCTCCAAATATTTTGCTGTTTAGGAGCTTAATGGCTTATTTGAATCAATTCAGAATACCCAAGAAATGCTGCAACGGGCACCGCATGTCCCACATTCTACAGTCTCCTATGAAGGAATTATTTAGGTCAATCTTTCTTACCTACAGTAAAGAGCAGGGAAAAAAGTTCTCCATAAAAGGNGCTGTTTAGGAGCTTAATGGCTTATTTGAATCAATTCAGAATACCCAAGAAATGCTGCAACGGGCGCCGCATGTCCCACATTCTACAGTCTCCTATGAAGGAATTATTTAGGTCAATCTTTCTTACCTACAGTAAAGAGCAGGGAAAAAAGTTCTCCGTAAAAGGCTGAATATAATAGCTATTGATGCTTTTATATAGAACCATGAGAATAATCACCAAAAGCACACATAAAATCCCCATCTAATATTATATAGATGTTTGCAAGTCACCTTCAAATATTACCAGGGCAATTATTTGAAAGCAATCAGACAAGATTAAAACAAATATTTCCCTTTCCTACACTAGCAAGTGAACAGTTGCCAAAGAATGGAAATTAAAAAGTTTTCCTATTGATTCTTTGAGTGTTTATGAACTCTTCTAAGTGCTAATGATGATAATTTACACACAACACAGAAAAGTTGATAAAAATACCTAAAACCCGCTATGAAAGCTTCTACAGAGGAACTGCAGCAATATTTACAAAGCATACTGACCTACTTTTTTTTTTTACATCCCACTCAAAAAACCTGTATACCCAAGGCTGTAAGATTTTTTTTTCCGCCTTCTTAATGCTAAATTTACCTTCCTGCTTAATTCCAAAATGATATACTACTGCACAAATTTTGCTCACTTGTGATGTGAAAGTTGCCGAACAAAATCCCTGCAGCGTCGGGAAGTGGCCAACCCAGCCACTGCGCCCCCATAGCACAGCACCTGCCAGTAGCTGGAGGAACAAGTGTCTTGGTACGATTCATAAGGGCATCATTTCAGGTTCCATTCAATTCAGTCTACTAGATTACACAAAAAGGTATAAAACACCTATCCTGTGAAGAGTCTCTGCTTCACAGTTTAGCTTTTAGTACTCACAGCTTTTAATACCATGGAAAGATTTGCAGACCTACCTTGCCCTGTTTAGAAACCACGATTTGGAAGGACTCTCTACCTAAACGAGAGTAGAGAGAGCGGTAGTAACACAGGTGTCAGTAGGCTTCTGGATTTCACTTCCAGATGCTTTTCAGCTGTGAGAACATTTATGTGTGACCAAAGGAAGCGACGGAGGATAGCACATTCACTTGAACATTCACATGTAGACCTAACTTCTTTAATAATCTGTCCTGAATGCTTTGAAGAGGTTCCTAGATGTATTAAAAAGTCATTATTTACTTTGGAAATGTAAACTTCTCACATCACTCCACTTTTTTGCATAGTTTATCATTAACTTGTTATGGTTTTAAAGCAAAAAACAACATGTGAAGTAGGATATAGACCACAACGTGTGTCTAGGAAGACATTATGTGGCCATTATAGGCTCAGGAATGAGCAGGAGTGTGATACCTTTTCTTGGGTTGGGATTGGGGTTTTTTGGCATCATGGTGCCGCCACCAATTTGGGGAACACTGGACACCTATTTGGGGAGCACTCTTATAGGTGCTTTGGAAGTGTCACTCCTGGGAGTCGTTGTCATCATGCTGAGGAACAGCAGCCTCACCTTTCTGTAAAAAGTAACTGCTTCTGATCTTCAGTTCCTGGTGAACTCAGCACCCAGCTAAATGTGCTGTCTCCTGCGGACGGTGGGGCAAGGATCCCATTTTCCCCAGTAAAACAGCTCCTGCTTCCTTCTGGCTGTGGACTTGCCTCTGCAGGAAGTTAGCTCCCCACTCTGTGATCCCACTCGCCTGCAAGCACAGCAGGAATGGGAGCTGGTACTGCTCCTGCAAGCATAATTTCCATCTATTTAAAGAGCTGTGATTCACAAATCATAAGAACTCCCAATTCAGCAAAGCAAATTTTAGAAAAGCAGGAGTCCTGCCCCTTCTCTCCACTTGGCCTCAGATCTCAGGAGAAGCCTGAGCCTGAGCAAAGGCATAAACCCACAAACTCACCAGAACCCAGGTGAAGACTGGTGAAAATTTGCTTTTGGAGAAAATTTGATTTTTTTAATTCATTTAGCAAAATAATGAGAAAGAAAGTATGCAAGTTATACAGCTCATTTAGGAAGAAATATGTAAACAGCATTTTTATCAGGTTATCCTGGAGAAGATGTGATTGTTACCTTGACAAAAATGCTTTATCTCCCTTACTGAGATCTGCATGATAGCCTGACCGGCAGAGCTATCAATTGATTCTTTGTATTTCTGATCTCACTTGGGCCAGCAAGCATTCCTGATGGTTTCTAATTCCTTATCATGACATCCATTATGTTCACCTCTGAGATGTCTAAATGTATTCCATGTACAATGTCAATGTTATGTAAAATGCAATATGACAGGCATATTCAGAATTGTTCAAAGCTGTGCTGTGGAAACCAACCTTATTTGTGCTAGCCATCCAAGATGAGATTTGCATATTTGGGTCCTCTACAGGCACACTGAGCAACTCAGCTACATAAGGGTTTAGACATTGAAGGTGAGCTAATGTTATATCCCTTGTGGCTCCGCTATGAACTGAAAACCAAACCCAAACAAAAATAATCTGTATAGGAAGAACAGGCATGCTGACAGAGATTGTTTGACATTAGAAAAACACAGTTATAGCTTCCTATGCTTTGTTACAACTTCTACAGTAAATCTGGGATGATGCTCACACAAGAAACAAAAAACTACCACAGAGAACTCTAAAATAGGATAAAGAGATTCTCAAAGATGTCAATTTAAGTAATTTAACTACAGTAAAGGAAAAATAAAAGTTATCTGAAATCCGAGCCTTTAATTACAGAAAGCAGCTGTGAGAAAAATCTAGACTTTCTGTGAAGCAAAGAAAAACAGGACAGTTGTATGATACAGGCAAGAAACTGTATTAATAAAATATAGTGTGCTCTCCCTATCTACACAGCACAGTGTCAATAAAAAACTTAAATATACTGTTCCTGTTCCTGAAGGGTCTAGAGAGATGTGCAGGGGGGGTTGGACTAGATAATCTTTAAAGGTCACTTCCAACACAAGCCATTCCGTGATTCTGTAATCTGTGATGTGGTTTCCAGCATGGCAAAATTACTTACGTTCACAGAAATACGAATGGCTTGTTTGTTCATTGGTGTTATCTTGCTGTAGTGCCATATAGCAGCTACCTCACAGGTCTCACTCAGACTGGGAAGGCAAGGAAGTAGCCACTTAACTGAAGAGCAAATTGTACTATCCAGAGGGGCTCTGCAGGGTGTGATTAAGTAAGAAAATTAGTAAGACACTGTTTTAGGACTTGTAGGATTTGTAACTAAAAAGATGTTCCAAACTATGCTGAAAATAAACATAGTTTATTCTTCTGTCAGCTGAAAGGAGGGAATCCAAGTTTATTTTGGATTTACCAAATGTCTTGGAACAAATACCCAGCCTGAAAAACTCAATGTGAAGAACAATTTGAAGACAAAGTACAATATATGTAATGCAACTTTCTCCAACATATGTGAGAAAGACCTGCAGCATTGCTTATGTTCCAAATTCATTCACACATAGATTAACTGGAACATGCAGAAACATTCCTTTCTGATTTTGCATTAATGTGTATTATCTCCCAAATATCTGTAAGCCTTATCTTCCTTTTTTGTCAGACAAACAGTTATTAAAAGACTCCTTGTAATAAATAATTCATATAGAGATATTAAATATATGCTGCTTTAAAAGCAACTGGATCATTGGTTTGTCCGTATTACCACCAAAAAAATAGATCCTGTTTCTGAAATAGATCAGAGAAAAAAATCTGTGAAGAACACCTGGGAGCCAGAACTAGCAAAATATAAGGTGAGAGCAGAAAGATTAAATGATTTTTTTTATTATTTTGGAATTTGTATCTCACTCTAGTCTTTTTCAGCAGAACATCTTAATCAAATCAGAGTGCAGATAGATGAGGTTGTGGACTGAATAGATTAAATGAACAGCAATAAATTGTCAGATTCATATGATACTCATCCAGCATTTTCACATAATTCAAGAATAATATGCTTTGTCTACTAATTGTGGTGTATAACTTCTCTGCATTCACATGCCATGATTGGGAAGTGGTCAAATAGCTAATCAATATTTTAAAGGTTTTGAGGATCCGACATCCATGGAACTGCAAATTGATAAACCTACCAGGAAAATGAGTAGAAACATTATGAAGGAACTGGTGATGCTGCACAAACAGGAAAAGAAAAATCTACACATTCTTTGAAGGGTAAGTCTAGACCCACAGGTTGTTAGTTTTTTTAAAAGGATTCAAAGGCATATGGATAAAAGCGGCTTTGTTAATGCTAATCTCAATGAATTTCAGAAAAGCTTTCACCATAGACTCTTAAGGAAAATATACAATCATGAAAAAAGAGAAAAACATCTTCCATAGATAAATAATTGGTTAAAAGAAAGGGAAAAAGATGTATTAGTAAATAGCAAGTTTTCATAGCAAAGAAAAAGTCCACAAGGGTCTATGCTTTTGCTTTTCAGCATATTCAGATATCATCTAGAAATGGGAATGGCAAAATTTGCTGATGATACCAAATTATTAAGGATGGTGGTACAGATTATGGCTGAGTGAACCACTGTCAAAGGACCTATGAAAGGAAAGAGTAGCTAACTATAATAGCACTTGAAATACAATATATGTATATGTAAAGTGTTGCACAAAAATAATTCTATCTTGATACATGAAATTATTAACTCTAAGATGACTGTTCCTATTTGGGAATGAGGTCTTGGTGGGACAGCAGTTCTAAACTGAATGCTTGGTGGTGGCTGAAAAAAATCTAAATAGAAAAGAGAGCAAAAGTGTTACACTCCTGTATAAATCTGTAATACACCCACAATTTGAAATTGTGTACAAGTCTGATCTTCTGCAACTGGGAAAGGGTAATGTGGAAACGATAAATGTTCAGGCAGTGACAAGGATGTGAAAGGTATGAAATTATTTCTGTAAGTGGACTTAATCAACTAGGACTCCTGAGCTTGAAAAGTTAAAAATATTAGGAGATGCAATAGAGAGCAATAAAATCACAAGCGACATAAATAGAATGATGAAGGAATTATCATATCTTCCTGAATAAGAACTAGGAAAGTTAGCAAGTATTGAGTGCAAAATACAACCAAAGGATCCTCTTACCATTAAGCTGTGGCTCTTCCTAAACAGGATTATGTGAACGCTGAAAATTCAAATGCCCAGATGCCTTCTACAGGTTAAGTTCTCGGGAGGAAAAATTCATCACACCTTATATGAAAAGAAATAACCTCTGGCACAGGTAGTCCTTGAGCCACAAACTTTTGGAGATTGAGAGGATTTTTTTTATTTGATGTTATTATTATACTCTTCAATCTACATTTACTAATGGCCACTGTCAGATCCTACCTTGTTGAATTAAAGTACTATCCAGTGTGACTATTCTTACGTTCTTATCTTATCTTAAAAATTTCTCAGGCACATTATGAACGTGAGTTCAAGAGAAGAACCATTCTTGAGAAAAGGTAACAAATGAATCAGGGCCAGCAGACCTCAGGGGAACAATTTAAGATAAATGTCAGCATAAGAGTTTTTTAGTTTACTAGACATACTTTTAAATCCACTTGTATTAGATGCATAATGATATTTATTTTACCTCTTTTTTCAATATTTCTCAGCTCTCTGCATGAAGAAGTTGGATCTGAAGGTGAAGATGCTAAGGAAGGTCAGATAAAGACCACAAAGAAAAACAGTAAAGAAGTCTTTCAGAAGGAAGTACAGGTAGCTTATTCTAAGTTTAAAAAACTACACGAAATGTAAGAAAAGTGGAAGAAGAAGAATACAAATGTACAGCTGAGATTTATAAACAGAAAGGATGAAGTAATTGTTAAAAATACCTTTTTTTTCTTTCTTCAGAATTGTGAATCTGACAGCATACTTTCCCTACCTACACAAGAAAGAACAGACGAAACCTTTTCTTGTTTTTGTTCGTTCTCTTAAAAGCCTCAAGCAGTCTCTTCACAGAACCACATCCTTCCAACGCGTAAGAAGATGATCTCTAAGTTTGTTAAAGGTATTTTGCTAACAAAATTATTTAGCTAAATTCTTGAAAGAACTTTCAGAGAAATCAATTTTAAACTTCATTTCAAATTTTAGGGTATCCACACTTCCAACATTTGAGGACAAGAAACAAGTAAATCTGGTTTAGTAATCAGTAAGGTCAGGCTTTATTCATCCTTCCAGCTACATCATTCTTTTCATCAAGCACTTTTTAAAAATAGGTATCTATGAGATTCTCTGCATAATCACACCACTGGAACTCCTGCTAGGCAGCTGGGTAAAACAGTCTCTTAAACTGCCCTGCATAGGCACTGTGGGCTCTGTAAAAGTGGTATTTTCTATAATAAGTTCTTGAAGAAATAATTTCAATAGTCATTAGAGTTTGATTCATGACAGCAACATTTGTTTTCTCTTAAGCGCAAAATTCTTGCTTGTGTCTTTTGTAAAGACTAAAATCCTGCATATTTCATTTGTACATCTTAAAAGGTAGAATAAGAACAGACACACTGCAAATCTAAGGCTTTGGCTGTAACAGTTTTTCAAAATATAATATCCTTGAAGTACAAAAAAAAAAAAAAGAAGAAACTTCATACTTCTTACCTTGGCAAACTCCCTCTATAGAATCAAAAAGACATAAGCCTACAAGGGAGGAAGAAAATGGAAGATGATTGTCATAGCAACCATTTAAGAATATATTCAACACAGGAAACAATCTGATTAATCTCCTTCTTTTTTTTAAGATCCACAGGACATACTGCACCATCCAATTGAGTAACAGGATATTTTTTAAAAGATAGGAAATTAAATCTCATGTCATTAAAATTTGAGGTTTATTTGCAGGGCTTTTGACTCATTCAATGCATATACAGCTTATAGGGCCACAAATGAAAATGAAAATAAACAGGTCTTATGTTTGTTTAAATTACCTAGTCTGTGATTAAATCCAAAGATTTTCAATAGGAGACAAAGAAAAGGTGATATTCTGAAGTGAAGAATTTTCCAAAAAATAAGAGTATTAGAAAATTGAACTAGTCCAGGACTAGAGACCAAAGAATGTAAACCTAACTATCCTTCTTTCCCACTTTTTTACAAGCCAGTCTACTATGCTACAGAAATCTCAGTGGCTTCTGAGCAATATCTTCAATTCACTAAACCACACTTATTAAAAAATGTTGACAACAGCCATTCACTTAGTCTTAGCCTTAATTTTACATGCAGTAACCAAATGCCAATACATTACTAGGTTTAACATAAACCATAGACATCTATTTACTTTCCCTTTGGGGATAGTCTTGATATAAGTAACACTTTATGAGATGTGTTTCTGAAGTACTTATTTTCAGCCACTACATGAGTTCAGATTCAAGAATTCCAGGACAGACTCATTAGCAGATCTGGATGCAAAATATCNTCTGAGCAATATCTTCAATTCACTAAACCACACTTACCAAAAAATGTTGACAACATCCATTCACTTAGTCTTAGCCTTAATTTTACATGCAGTAACCAAATGCCAATACATTACTAGGTTTAACATAAACCATAGACATCTATTTACTTTCCCTTTGGGGATAGTCTTGATATAAGTAACACTTTATGAGATGTGTTTCTGAAGTACTTATTTTCAGCCACTACATGAGTCCAGATTCAAGAATTCCAGGACAGACTTTTTAGCAGATCTGGATGCAAAATATTGTCTCTAATCAGCAAAACTTTATTGCAAACACAAGAGCAAGAGACAGCAAACTTTTAATAAAACGTTCTACCTTTTTTTCAAAGAAAGTCAAAGTATTAAATAATTTAAACAAATTTAAATAAAATTTAAATAAAATCAAAGAGGAAGTTAAAAATTCTGTAAAAAGATAACACTTTCTTCTGCTAGTAAATAGTTTTAATGGAATTTCTATCTTTCAGCACAGAAGAATTTGCTCCAATAACAGGTCTTTTACTATTTCTCAAGTTTCCAGGACCAAATTGCATTTCCTACAAACCCTTCCCTCCATGTAGCCGTTTATCTTTCAAAAGGCAAGGAAAAATACTGCATGAGTTATATGAAAAGGGTGCTTACTACATAATTGCAATCTGCAATTATTTTCTAGGAAGTTAAATGCATCTATCTATTTCAGATCCTTCAGGAAATAAATTATAAATTTGATCTCACTCCTTTATTTGCTTTAAAATGCTTTAACGATCCCAAGCATTAAACTTAATTCTCCACACCAACTCCAAGGCAGAGTCAGAGTGTTTACTGAAGCATTAGGATACATCTACGTATTTCTTGGCAGGCCCCTGGGAAGCACCGTTCCATTCCTTAGCCAGGCAGCACAGGGTGACACCCAGCCATGCAGAGCAGCAGACGTGCTCCTAGACCTGTCTCAAAGACCTGCCCTTTCAAAGCTCACATCTCACTTGCACGCCTGTCATGGCCAGACCTCCCCAGTGCTCTCCCTAGAGCAGCCTGGAGCGGCCTCTTGCCCCTTCACCACTGTCTCTGTACAGCCACGTGTCCCTTGTAGTTATTACTGCCCCTACTGTTGTCTTCATGGGGGAAAGCTGTGCTCTCTGTCATGCAAAATTTTGTCAGTGGACCGAGCTGTCCCAACAGCCCCAGCTTCCCCATGACAATAGGTGGATTTGNTTGCCCCTTCACCACCGTCTCTGTACAGCCACGTGTCCCTCGTAGTTATTACTGCCCCTACTGTTGTCTTCATGGGGGAAAGCTGTGCTCTCTGTCATGCAAAATTTTGTCAGTGGACCGAGCTGTCCCAACAGCCCCAGCTTCCCCATGACAATAGGTGGATTTGGTGGTGGGAGGCAAGCAGGCACTTCACTACTCTACAGACCAGGTAAAATCAGCAACGGGTACATTTTTGCATGATGACCTACTCAGCTGGAGGCCTCACAAATGTCTGGTACCTCAATAGCATCTGCAACACAGTACTCACAAAACGGGATCATGTGTGTTTGCTACCATTTGTCAGTGAAAACTATCTTTTCAAGGTGACAGATCTGCTATGGCTTTGCAAAGCCACCCTGTGGATGTGTGCCGTCCTCCACTGAATGACCACTGTACCACCGCCAGCCAGCAGCTCCTCAAGCTGAAGGTTTCCTCCATTCTGTTGACTGGTATCCTTTTCATGTTAATGTTGCTACAAAAGCACCAGTAAACTACGTTTGAGTTTTGAGGCATCACTGTTTGAGGAACATAAGAGAAATAAATCCTCTCTCCTATACAAACTTCTGCTTCTCGCTTTCTCGCTCCCCCTCCTCCCTCCTTGCACACTTGCAGGTTTCTTCCACATCCCTGTTCTTGACTTGTCTCAGAAAGTGAATGGGAGTTATGTTTGTAGAACTATTTAAGGTTCCGTTTTGAACTAACAGCTGATCACAGAAAAGCGCCGGTGAAGTACCAGTGATCACAGCAGATGAAATATGACCCTTAAAAAAGAAAAAAAAAAAAAAAGGCAGAGGTTTGACATCTGCTGTTTCCTGACACACTCCACCAGCCTTATCTACAAACCTGCAAGGTGCTAACCTGAAAGCGGGAGGCTGGGGGAGTCTCAGGGGGATGCATGTGTGTGCATGCTGGGGGGGG
>VZSC01000247.1:7032-26125 GCA_013398225.1 Steatornis caripensis | reverse complement strand
CCTTAAAAAAAAAAAAAAAAAAAAAAAAGGCAGAGGTTTGACATCTGCTGTTTCCTGACACACTCCACCAGCCTTATCTACAAACCGGCAAGGTGCTAACCTGAAAGCGGGAGGCTGGGGGAGTCTCAGGGGGATGCACGTGTGTGCATGCTGGGTGGGGTGTGGGGAGGAATGGCCATCTCAGTGGAGAAAGAGGCACTTAAGAAACCGCTGTGAATTTCAACAAAACTGCTAGTAACTCACTTCCCTGAGAATACACAGAGGATGGGAACAGGCTCCAGCCCTACAGTTTGCCCATCATGTGATGTGGACGTAAAGATTTAAAGATTTATGGCTCATACTTTAAACTGTCGGATGTCTAATCCTCCTTCTGGTATTTTACATTCCTGGCTAGCGTAATTCTTATTTAATATATTCAGCCTTTCATCTTACAATAGCTAATTCATAAGTCAAATGATCACTTACTAGATTTCAATTTCATTATTTGTTGTTTCATGTCTTCTGAGGATTTTGTTAAAACTCTTGATAAAAAGTTCTTGCTATTTTCCTTTTAATACTTGGCTGCATTTAATGAAGTCCCAACAAAATATGTGTTGAAAGAACATGTATCTTCGACTGTTGTTGCTTTGTGTTGTCTGTAGCTTTCATGAATGATAAAGTGGTATTATTTATTTTCTGTATAAATGCATTGATTTATGATAGATTTATATTGTGTTTATACAAAATCAGAGATAGCTGAACACATTAAAGGGATTAAGTATTAAGCACTGAAGAAAAAATGATATTGTGCAAGTGTCAAAATTGCAGAATACGACTGAAATAGGTTTAAAAAGACAAATTCTGCTTCTTCCCTATTGTGGAAACTGTGTATTACATATTAACACCACATATGGAGAAGCTGAATCCCCGCCCTGGAAATGTATAGCACATTGAACTTTTTACAAAAATCCCAAAATTTGGGGTTTTTGGTTTTAGGTAAGGTTGGGGTTTTTTACATTACAATATTGTAATCTTTTTCCTTTTCTGCATTTGCCTCGAGATTACTGTATACAAAAACATCAGCAGAAATCTGCAATCATTTCTAAAAGAATCCCCACACACTTATCTCCCAAATCTCTAAACAGAGGTTAATGAATGCACAGTGCTTGAAACTACACTATATCTTGAGCATACTTGCAAGTGAGGGCAATCCACAAAACAACGGAACACGTTTAAACTTCCAAAGGGGCAGATAAAATTCTTTTGCTAAACAAACAAGAGTTATAACCAAAAGTCACACAAAGTTCGGCTCAAATGAACGTGACCACTTCAAAGTGGTCACTAATGACAAACTGCCTCCTACAGACATTTCAGTGTCAGCGTTGGAACATTCAGTCCTATAGTTTCAGTGTTAAATAGGTCAGGCACTCGTGCATTATTATGATGAGACCACTAGTAGAAATAAATCAGGGACCTATGACACTACCCATTGGCAAAATAATTTTTTAACAAAGTATGACTGGCAAAATTACCAGTTCGATGGGCAATTTTGCTATTACAGCTAAGAACTAAGTTGCATGTATATATGTCCTTTCCTTCAGTGCAACTATCTCAAACTTGTACTTTATTTTTGACATGAGTAGTCACTTACACTTCCAGAACTAACAAAAAAGATACAGTAAAGGGAATCAATAAAAGGTGTATCATTTATCCCTACGAGATTTCAATGTATTCCGGTTAGATCTTCTGAATATTTTTTCACATTATATTAAATTAATTTAGATTTCTGTAGTCATTTTTTTCTAAAACAGATATTTTTTCTACACACATACCTGCTAGTTGTCAATGCAGTGAATTACCAGGTCTTACAACTGGGAGAAATAACAGTGGAAAACTCTTACCACAAGCTTACTGTAAGTGACAGCTATATGACATGGTATGTAAGAACACATTATAATTTCAAGTAAGCAGTACAAAAATGAATATTGTTTAATATTATAGAATAACCAAGGAACTTGAATTGGCACTCATAAAATGGTATGTGAAACCTTTCTGAAAACTGAAATAACATGCAATATAAGGAGACAATTAGGATGTTTGCTTTGAAACCACACCACTGTTACAATCCGAAAAAGCTAGTATAGACACAGCCTACTTAGCCTGCCGTGGGCAGATCTACAGAACCAAGTATGCTCTTACACATGTATATATGTACATAAGTATGTACATAATAGCACTGCATGATAACATACTGGTTTACTTTAACATAGAAGTGAGCTGCTGATCAAAATACAGCAACAAAAGGGTTTAGAAGCCAACCCATTTTTTGTATCATATAACCTTGCTCAGAGTGGGGCTAAATAATGTGGAGGTTGAAAGAGAAAAAAACCCAATATATTAGCATGAATATTTACACGTTAGAAAATAGAACGAATTTTTTTAAAGCCAGTAGGAACAGGAAAGAGCGCTATCGCAGTGGCTCCTTGGACTGGATTAATAAACACAGATTGCTTATAGTCTCACAGGGGGACATCAAATGAACTTAGGGGGTAACAGGTCCAAAACAGTGAAAAGGAGAAAGGTGTTCATACAATGTAGAGTCAAGCATTGGAGCATCTTGTTCCAAGACGCTATACATGTTTAAAGTTTACTTGAATTCAAAGGACATCAGAGTAAATTAATAGAAGAGTTATCTGCTGTGGGCTATTAACTATAGGAAAAAAACCTCACTAGTTCTGAAATTTTGTTAACCACAAACTGGGAAAATACTTTGAAAAAGTACTTTTATTGAAATTTCATTAAAATCAAATATGATTAAATGTTCGTAAATGTCTAAAGGGCTGGTGTCAAGAGGATGGGGCCAGACTCTTCTCAGTGGTGCCCAGCAACAGGACAAAGGGCAATGGGCACAAACTGGAGCACAGGAAGTTCCACCTCAACATGAGGAAGAACTTCTTTACTGTGAGGGTGACAGAGCACAGGCACAGGCTGCCCAGGGAGGTTGTGGAGTCTGCTTCTCTGGAGATATTCAAACCCCGCCTGGACACGTTCCCGTGCACCCTGCTCTAGGCACGCCTGCTTTAGCAGGGGTTTTGGACTAGATGATCTCCAGAGGGCCCTTCCAACCTCTACCGTTCTGTGATTCTGTCATTCTGTGACACTTCTGGTGGCTTTCTGTATGCAAGTATCACACCAAAGGAAATACAAACATATTAAAATATGTTGCTGTTATCAGGTTTCTGACTTCAGTTTCTGATTTCTATTTTATATCATCATTCATGACTGTGTAAAATTTCACTGGGTAATCTCAAGCGGTGGTATTCTGCTTACAGTCCATGGACCAACAGTGACTTGTAAAAGTCATACATGAAAAGTACACATGCATCTTCCTGAATTGCAAGCAAGTGGGATAATAAATAAGGTAGAAAGAAAACACACATACACACTCATAATTTAGCCTAATGTTCAAAATAATATAAAGTAAACCACGGAAACAGGCTGTACAGAATTCTTCAAGGGTTTGGGACTAGCACTATGGGGTTTTTCTAAAAAGCTAGATTAAAAGATTTAAAAGCAATAATCCGTACATTGGTTGCCCTAATACAGCCATGCTGTCACACGTTTTCATCCTGTTCTACACACATATCCACACCCACCCACGTTACTTACATTTTAAGAAATGGAGACCAAACCAATTTGAAGAGTTAGAAGACATAGCTCCACATCCAGTATAATATGACGTTAAACATTCATATGTTTAGATTAATACCGTAAGCAAGTCTCTTTTCATAAGCATATTTTGAAGATTTAGAACAGAAAGATGCACTATCCCTTATTTTATTCTGTTCAGTACAACTGAAAGTGAAGTCACATTTTCTTTGATAAGTAAAAAACAGAAGAACAAAAGCAACTTCTTTTGTTTGGAGTCTTTGGTTGCTTGGAAGCACTGGAGAGATCAGATACTTGAGCAAATCAGACAGCACAATTCATGGTTCATTATGTCTCCTCCATGTTACTCTGATGGCTCAGTCATATGTCTTTAAATCTGCAAACAAGAAAAATAAGTAGTTTTGTGAGTAATAAAACTTCAGAAAATCAGCTTCCTGTCTTTATGTTTTCTTTCTGATTTTTTCCAGCCTGCAAGGTTTTTCTTTTAAGAGGGGCATTCGCACTTCCCGTGTAGATTTTCTGGTGTCTGATAAGGTAGTTGAGCTGGCTTGAGAGTCTTCATCAGAACGTACAGGTTCGTGAAACTGTTTTGGAAAGATACCTAGGAATTTAAGGTGAAGAAAGCCAACAGGTTTATACGGTAACAATTCTGAAAATAATTCTATGTTTATGTGGCTCTCTTTTTCATTTGCATCCATGTCAACTGATGGAAAATCCTGGGTCTGCTTCCTCAGGATTACAAGCATGGCATCGTCTCTCAAAATGAAAAACTGCACTAAAGTTGGGCATATATCAGTGAACAATAAAAATATTCTATATAGTTATATTTTTTAATATATTCATATTTACAGACATATGAACATTATAGAATGAAGCCACATCAGCCTTGCTTACTACGGTAAAAATGTAGACACATACATAACATTGAACCAGCAGCACCAGGACAAAGGCCTGTTTATGGATGAAGGCCTTTTTTATGCGGCTATGTGTCTCACTACTTTTCTGTAGTTTTCAGTTCCTAATTTCTGTGGGTTTTGTACAGTAGCACTGCATTAATGGCGGACTTTTCAAAACTAGCACTAGAACAATTCTATGGAATATTGCACATAAAATGGGCAGATCATGGATCATGTATATGAATTCATAGATTTTGGCTTTCTATATGCATGTGTGACTATTCATAATAACAATGTATATTAATTGTCATTGATAATCTATAGCTACTGTGTTCTTATACAAATGACTGTATAATGGATTTACCGGGCTTGGTATGGGTATATGTGATCAGATAGACAGATTGATAGATTTTTACATTTAATAGGAAGTGAAGAACGTTTTTGCGCAGATACAAATCTCTTTTGTGTTTGAATGTTAGGGAGGTCCATGCCACGATGCCGGTTTATAACATCTTTTACATTATCTCCTGTCCCGGATTAATAAGCTAATAAATATAAACAGAAAAATAAAGAATAAAATGAGTGTGTTTGGAAATTCTTCTGTATTTAGGCATGTTGAGAATACTGAACACTGACCTGATTTCACAACAACACAAGACAAGCTGTCAGCAGAGAACTCATTTATTCTTAACACAGAGCACAAAGTAAATATTCAGCCTTGTTGTTTGAATGTTCTGTCTGGACACACTGCTCGCATATTGCATCTGACTACGCTACTTTGAACAAGTTCAGCTACAACTACCAACAAACCTTTGTGATTTAAATTCCTCAGTCATTTTTCTCTTTATATCTTCCGGATTTTATGATGTCTTACCTAGAATCGGCTGCCTTGGGCTACTACCACTCTAACAATGTTCAGTCTAGAAAACTGTCTAACCTAATGGAAGAGGTAAAAATCAGAAAACAGAATCACATGGACTCGGTTCTCTTAGGAACAGTAGTTTATGCTCTGCATGCTCTCCACAATGTTTTTTGCTCATTTATCCTCACACTTCCATAGTCTATTTTCTGAAATCTACAGTATTATAAATACATTTATACCTACCTCCAGGACTGAAAATATGAAACATTCAGAAATCATAACTCAGGCCACAGTAACATAAATATGAATAAATATCTTAAATTTACATTCACATTCTTTTAAAAATGTCTTTCTAGTCCTCACGTTGGAACAGAAAAGCCTGGTATGTATCAGTCGTATAAAGAGAATCCCAAGTGCATTGTTTTTAAAAAGTAATTTTTTTTAAGATTATCCTTTTTTTTTTTCAGTATTTGAGACTATAGGCCAAAAAACCCTTGTGCCACATACTTTTCAATACAGTCTTAAAAATAGAGCATCCATAAGTTCTTTCATAATTTTAGTCCTTCATTAAAAACCACAGCAAAGATACAAGAATTCCCAGACAATTTTTGTCTGCTTGTTCTGTGCATAACAGAACATGCCAGCATGAACTGGTAATAGAGGTAATAGACCTAAGCAGCCTTCAGTGTTGCATTTGAGGTTGGTCTTCAGTGTAAATACAAAAAGCAAGAAAAGAATAAAGGAAAGAAAAGAAACTGAATTTGTGGAGAACTGTTACATTATAGCATGACCATTTGAACTTAAACTTATTTTTCTTTATACTAATTAGCTGTATATTTCTCTCTGAGGACTTACTTGCAGAATGTATGTGCCACTTAATTTGCCTTTGTGCTGGTGAAGATTGAAGACAATGGAAAAATCTTGATGAAAACCTTCTTAATTCCAAACGTCATTGGTTACAAGCACCAAACGGAGCTCTAATCTTAACTGTTTAGGAAGAAAATGCAATAATTTAATGCTAGGTACTCAGACTGACAGAATGATTGTAAAGTTAGTCTGACTGTAAAAAAAGGGAAGGTGCCTGGAGGAAAAAAAATACTCATAACAAGATTGGGTTCTAAATGTGTTCAAGACATATTTTTTTAGTATGTGCTTACCATGTACTTGTATGGGATGCTCATTATAAAATGCATGTTCCAGGAGTCCAGGTCTCCATCTGAAATGCCAACAAATGCACCTTTTCACAAATGCCAAGTAGTAAATAAAAAGTAAATTATCCAACTAAATATCATTTAATGAGGTTTAAATGACAAAAAGAAACAAAGTCGTATTGGAAGAAGGTTAGAAAAGATTCAGGCAAATCTCCATCTGGCTTTAGTATACATACAAAAATAACAGGTAAGTAGACATTCAGCAATGAATAAAGGAGAATCAATGAGCTGGAAGAAAGAAAGTGGTATGGACAGTGAGAAACATTTTAGCTGTTCGTGAATTCATGTAAGGTGTAAATAAGCAGCAAAACGAAATACTGCTCATCATGTTAAGAGCAGAAAGTGTTGGGGGGAAAAGTTCCCCACTCATGCGCATTTGACTAGCCTGTTAACATCCCAAGAAAGACAAGACCCTTGCACCCTATCAGCCTGTCCAAAACCGACTAGACAGCATACTGTATAGGAGGGCAATTCGAATGTACTCTTTGGGATACCCTGTTCAGACTCCTCAGTCAAACAAATTATTCAAGTTTCCGGAAACTTACACTAAAACAAAACTCAGCTGAGAATTTTGTTATACAAATCCGTGATAGTTTAAGGTTCAGAAATTGCTGGCGATGGTAGACTAACTGCAAAAACAAGAGTGAAAACAGTGGACATACAGGATCTAGTCACTTAATAAAAGAAAAGCTAGCTGAAGTTAATAACTAAGTGCATCTAAAGTACAATTCTTAGCCAACAGATGTCTCTATAGGGGAGAAGGCAGGTTCGGCCTGTCGACCAATGCCAGCAGTTATGGTGGAATCTTCTCTAAATTTTATTCTCTCCCCTAGTCCTTTTATATTATTTAATATTTAGGTGGAGCTTGAGTGACTCTAGTCATACACAGTTTTGTCACTGAATGGTGAAGAATTCTGTCGCTTCGATTTAAAGGTATAGCTCCCCTGAAATTCACTACACATGCTCAGTGAGGGGTGGTCATACCTGAGAGGGAGGCAGCTTTGGGATGGGGGTGTGGCTTTTAGTATTATAATGAGATTATAATGAGCAACGTTCATCCGAAGGACAGCGATTTTGTCACAATTGTCGGCTCAGTCTCTTATCTTGCTTGGTTGGCAGCCTTTACGTTCATTGTGTACAAGGTTTATCAGTTCCACAGTACCATCAAGTTCCCATCCTTGCAAAGTTTAGAACAGAGCCTGGCCATGGAATCTTCACTCTGCTCCGCTCTCCATTCTGTTCCTCTTAGCATGTGTTAATGTTGCAGATAGTATTGTTTAGGGAACTATCGTGGGAGTAGCCAACTGCATTCTGTCTTGGAGGCCACAGCTGTATTTTACCCTAAAATTTCTTTAGTGTTATAACTTGAAACTTTAAAAGTTTGGGTTTTTTTTTTCTTTTCCCTAGTTTTTCTAATTTTACCCCTATTTTTCTCTAATTTTACCCACCCCCCGGGGTCATTATCCCACACTGGTGTAAGACAGAAGAGCAGATACTAAAGAAAGAGAACTATAATCAAGCTTTGTAAGACTTAGTTTATATTGGTTAAGGTCAGTTAACACTGTTTTTTGCTGTACTTGTCTGTCTCTGAGTTGTTAGGGCACTTATGGTTATAATTTCTGGACAATACAGTAACTACTGTGGACTCCTGGAGAGGATGTTCTAGGTCTCCAAAGTTGTTGCAGGGAGGAAAAAAAAAAAAAGTTCCCAGAAATTCAAATCACCAATAAGCACCAGCAAACAAACCTTGGTTTTAACACATAATTTTCAAGAAAAATGCAAAATCTAATCCTAAGAAGCTTAATTATAACACTAATATCAACATTTCTATACCCTAGAAATTAAAATGTGGAAGTAGATATAAGGTAACCAATATAGACTGAATAATTAATGTTAAGTACAATTATAAAGTGCAGCTATTTCAGGATATAATAGTAAACAGATTTATTCACCAAATACCTACTGAGTCAGCAAGAGATGATTTTATGCTATTTTTAGATGAGGTTTTGGTAAGTGGCACATACAGAAAAGAAGAGCTGATTGCAGAAAATAACCTTGAATGGGGTGATCATGAATGAATTCAATTTAAACCAAGATTAATAAACTATGGATTTCTGTTTTGAAAGGACATACTTTGGGACAGCAGCGTCATCTGGACTGCATTGATGAACGAATGTGTAAGAGGCTTGGAATTTCTTTTAGTGAAAAAGGGAGAGAAAAGATGTGGAATTCGTACCCTAAGGTAAAAAGTTGCGTTATGGCCTGTACNAAGTGGCACATACAGAAAAGAAGAGCTGATTGCAGAAAATAACCTTGAATGGGGTGATCATGAATGAATTCAATTTAAACCAAGATTAATAAACTATGGATTTCTGTTTTGAAAGGACATACTTTGGGACAGCAGCGTCATCTGGACTGCATTGATGAACGAATGTGCAAGAGGCTTGGAATTTCGTTTAGTGAAAAAGTGAGAGAAAAGATGTGGAATTCGTACCCTAAGGACAGGGTAAAAAGTTGTGTTATGGCCTGTATCCATACACAACGGACCTTCTCCCATTTGCACTGATTTGAGTAGCTGTATCAAATGCCATTCCCCAGGAACATCTAAGTAACTTATGTGCAACCAGAAGCACAATGGTTCTGTGTTTGCAATGCTCTCTATTCCTTTGTATTCATTCATCTCAGAATGGCAAGATTTGCTTGCAGAAAGCCTGAGATCTCTGTACTCTATGAATAGATTGTTTTCTCTTACTAGTAAGTCTAATCTTAGCGGGTGTGTTGATGAGGCAGGGTGCCAGCCCTTGAAAAACACTTGATATTCGTCATTATCCATATTATTTTGTCCTTGCATACTCAGAAAATAGTTGATGTCAAAGATATCCTCGTGACTGGCCACAAAGAAAGATTTTTTTCCACTTCCATTTATGAGAAAGAAAAGAAATGTCTGGAAATCATCTCTAGGATGCACAGACGCTCCAGTGTTCCAGCTGTCGCCATGAGATCTGTGGATTAATGACCCACATGCCAAAAATTCTCAAACCCCACTAATAGGTTAAAGACAAATGGAAAATCTTGCTGTAAATAAATACATTATCAGCAGAAAGAACATCACAAATCAATAACAGAAGAGGATAGTAAAGCACAAATAAACATATGTATATTATATCAGTTTTTCCAGTGTTGTCAAGTGAAATGCTATCATTCAACTACCTGCCCTGTAAGACTCTAAAAATTTTAAGAATACCATTTGTGCCTACCTGACACAAATGTGTACACATACAGAAAGTGATACTCTGCGGTAAAGGGCTTATGTATTTGGTTTTGTTTTGTTTATTAAATCAGATACTATCGAGCAAGAATCCAGGAAGTCTATATTGCTGGACAATTAGTAGGTTGAATTAAAGCAGAACAGCAAGTAGAGGAACATATTTAGCCATTATCAGATACATAGGAAAAATGTTGCTTTGAAACCAGTCACAAAGTTATGTTATGTTTTTTCCAAAAATTATTTTTTGTTGTTGTTGTTCTGAGGAAGCACTGTTTTGAGTAATGAAAATTTTGTCTTTATCAAAGAAAGAGCAAATCTGTTCACGTGGCTGTGGACAAGCTGTGTACCCAAAACATCATCCAAAATTGAGGAACTTGTTTTTATTCACACAAAAACTGTGACATTTCAGCATAATTTTGCATTTCTCACTAATGGGAGAAAATTCCATACAAAATTATAAAAATACGTAAAAGCTCAGGAAGCTTCAATATCAAACAGAATCACTGTCCTCTGGAGAACTCAAAATTAAGAAAAATTCTCTTTCTCTCTCATTTTACTATACTGACATAACAAAAATTAAAGTAAATGTGTCTTAAGCTAAATATATTAACATAGCTGCTACATCTTACTGTTACACTACCAATAAGCATGACTGTCTCCCAACTTCCATACATTAGATTGATAAAACGTCAGTGAGAAAACTGTAACTGTAACTGTAACCATTCCTGCCCTTGTAACCGTAAACCTATACTTCATCTGACAAGTTCTCACAACTCATTGACTGCTCCCAGGATTAAAAAAAGAGATAAAATTGAAAAGATAAATAAAGATAATCAAAGAAATGCTACAGATTTTAATACCACCCATTTAATTCCATGCTAAAGCTGCATGCCAAGTAGCCTTCATTTTTTTTACTGTAGTTGTAACTACAGGTCTTGTTATATAGTTTACTATAATTTTAATCAGTAATGCCAAAATAACAAGTTACTTGGTTTTCAAAATTGCCAGCTTCAGTATTAGCAGTAATGGCATGATTCTCACAAATTTAATGGGTAATTCAAAGCTCAGTGGTCAGTCTTTCATTAACTTTCACAAGCAGTGTATCAGACCTCTGATGGTGTAAACTTCATATACAATAACATTTTATGTCATAACCTACAACATATAAAAAAAGTAAATAGGATCCTCTCTTTATTACTATCATCCTTCTGATACCAAAAGAAAATTCTGTTACTTTTTCCTGTCCTAATAATCTAAATTCATTTACCATTTTATGCAATTGAAGCTGTGTATCATATTTTCTGCTCCTCTGTAAGGAAAATGGCAATATTGCTTAATTCACAGATGGGATTTCAAGCTTAGCTTTATAACCATAGCTTTCAGTAACCTGAATGCACAATTGCAAGCAAGGACATTGTCCTTATTTTGTACAAAACTAAAAATTATTTTCAGCAGGTACTCTCAAAAGTCTGCATGAGACAATTTTTTTTTTTTTTTTTTTTAATTGTTCAGCATTTACTACTAAACCTTAAGTTAATCAATTAAAAAATACTATGAGAAAGCCAGTGCCTTTAGGTTGCTAGTCCAGTTCTTCTCCAGTGTGAAAAGATCATTCTTGAAAGTACTTGCAGTCTTCCTTCCAAATAGCCCTCACTGTTATTTGCTCAAGAATGTTCAGAAAACAGAACCCTAGTAGCAAATACTCTTTTCCTCTAAAAAAGCTGTAGCCTATTTTTTACTGCACCATCTAGCCTCACCTCTGTTTCATTTCACTCACTTCTGGGTTTTGTTAATACTGATAAAATTTAGTTTTGAATCAACACTCTCGTAAGTATTTTGTGGCTTTATGATAATCTTTTCGAACTAAGATGTTGGACAAAGTTACTATATGATGGTGTACGCTAGAAACATTTTCCCCATGAGTAGAAAGGCAGAAAACATGTATCATATGCTTCTTTTAGGAATAAACATGTAACAGTGTTCTGAAACAACATCAATTTTACCCCTTTTTGATCTCTTTGCATTGCTTAGATCTTAGACTAACAAAGAAATTGGATGCCTATTTTGACATAAATGGCTATTATTGTAGTGTATTTAGGAGATTTATAGATTCAAGGAGTTGTAATAAACTGACTGAAGAGAGGAAGGCAAGCAGTTCTGAGGACATGAGGAAAAGTAGTGAAAGGGTACTAAGTAGCCCCCAGAACAAAGTAAACTATGTTTGGAACTAATAAGGAGAGATAAGGTGAGTAGTTTCCATGTGCTGAGGTGATACCTTCTCTCATTTAGTGCAAATCATCGGAAGAGGCTGCAAGGAGGACTTTGCTTTCATTCGTCTGTCAGAGAGAGGGAGAGGAACTGGTCTGGAAGATATTCAAGTAGTGTTCACAGGTAGTAGTCCACAGGTCCCTTTTAATGAGGGATTATTAACTCCTAGTGCAAAAGAGATTTTATCATTTCTCAGCGTGATTTTGCACAGCTAGAAAAGGCTGTAACAGTAACTTATGTTTCTTTGTCAGCTCTCCTGACAGGGAAGAAGGGGGGATGAGGGGGTTCTCATGATGTGACGTGAGGGGGAAAATAAACGGTGCATTAGATGCATGAACGCAGAGTCACAGTTAGCCATGGTTTGTGGGCCCAGTCCCTCTACTGTAACCCCTTCAGCACTCTCCTGAGCGGGGTGAATTTTGCCTGGGGAAAGCAGAGCGTTCCACGGGAGCGCTGCACTGAGCACCCCTTAGAGTGCCTCTGCTGTCCTCAGTTGGTGGGACTCACCCCAAGGGAAAATATAGAAGCAATTCTTGCTCCTCGTTGAGCACAGGGACTGTAAATGTCCATACAAGTTGCGGAAAACCCCTTCTGGTACTCCTCCTATCCTCTTGCACCTGTAAAAACTCTACACAAAATGGGGCTGTAAAAATGAAGTTGAGGATTTAAAATGAAGCAGTTACCACTGCAGTCACGTTCACGCAGCTTCTGTCCTCGCCCAGTAGCAGTTCTTTGGTAAAGGACTTTGTGATACCTTGCTTGCAAACTGTGTGATATAAAATTAAGTTCTTTGCCCTTTCTTGGCAAAAGGAAATATAAAAATCACTGCTATAAATGCTGCATCCGTCTTTTAAAATGTATAGCTTTTAAGACTATATCACACATGGTGAAAACAGATCAAGAAAACAGATTGAGGCTTTTTAAACCATCAGTTTCATCCTGCCAGCCACACTTATTCCTACTGTCATTTACTATCAACATTTTAGTGTTCCAAAAAAAGTGTAAAGACTCAAACATATTCCTGAAAAATAGTATAAGCTGCATGCTAATGAAGCCACTCTTCCTGAGGGTCTGTCTCCTGCTATTTGTCAATAAAGACATTTAAGTTTCTATAGTAAATAACGTCTGCTCCTTAGAACATATTGCAAAACACCAAGAAGAAATAGGATAATAACAAGCACCAGGCATTGTTACTTTGCTAAATGAAACACTAGCAACTCCCCCCATCAATCACCGCTTCCCTCTGCCTCAACCTCCTGAAAATAACATTTAATTAATTGACATATCATTCAAAAATTTGGATTCCAGAATATGGCAACACAAATATTATATAGTGGACAGATCATTAAAACAGCACAAATTTTTGTGAACTGTAAATAATGAAAGAGAGGATCAGATTTGTGCCATCATACTCAGCAGCACATACAGCAGTTTTAAGAAGTTGAAGCTGACATCTGACTGACTTCTTAGCAAATATTACCCCTGGCTGCACTGGCAGATTGCACCATAATATCCAAGACTGAAACACTAACTGACTGCTGCCAAGCCAGAACCGAGCCTTGGGTTTTATATTGCCTACTTACTGCGGGGGTTTTTTTTTGTTTTATTTGTTGGTTGGTTGTTTTTCTTAAGAAATTATTAATTTGTGAAGGTATATTCATTTCTGATTTACATTATCTTAATGCACAGTAACAACAACAACAACAAAGTACGCAAATACTTTCTCTCTCCCATGGCCCAAATAAGATTTATATACTCTTATCTCTTAGCATTGTTGTTCTGTGCCATAAAAGTCATGAGAAATATGTGAGCATATGAAGGAAAGGATAGCCAAGAGGATACACAAGTAATTTAGTTTTTATCCCAAATATAAACAACATTGTAGCGTGCATAGGCAAGCACTGCTCCAGTTCCATCGAGGGTTCTGCTGCCATCTATATGGCATGATATTCATCATTCATGCAGTGACCTTCAATCATTTGCTTTGCTACTTTACTAAGACCCCTTCATGGAATAAAGTCCAAGTTTTACAAAATTAGAAAATGCTAGTCTTTCCATACAGCAGCTTTGCGTAAGTCTTCATTTGACCTCAGGGCAAAGCAGGCCAACACACTTTCACTCAGGTGCACCTACACACATCTCCTAGTGACTGAATTATTCATGAGGAATCTTAGGGCAAAATATCGTCTTTAAAGTATTGAATTGAAATTTGTGTTATTACTGGAGATGAGGCACATTTCTGAAACAAAACATCCCCAAGATGTTTGAGTTCTACAGCACTGGAAATGGCAAGGGTTTGGTCCACCGGTTCAAATGAATACATGGACATATCTCCTTCTCTGGAGATATTCAAAACCCGCCTGGACGCGTTCCTGTGCAACCTGCTCTAGGCTAACCTGCTTTAGCAGGGGGGTTGGACTAGATGATCTCTAGAGGTCCCTTCCAACCCCTACCATTCTATGATTCTATGATTCTATGATATACAAATGCATTTAGCAGAATTTTACTCTTGAACCTTTCCTTAACCATCCCTTCATAGAGGGATGAGTTGGCTAGCAGGAGGGTCCCACCTCTCTCTGGGTAGCAGTAGGACATTTCTGTAACTTGAGAGCACTCCCTGGCTGAAGGCAGGCACAGGAGTCTAGGAGTCATTTCTACCCAAACTACTTGTGTTAGCTGCACTGCTGTAAGAAGATAAAAATGAAGTCATATTTGCTGGGATTGGCGCAGAGATATGCAACATTATCTTCAGGAGATTGCATTAAGGTGTTTTACTCAGATTAAAAGGGGGGAAAAAAAAGGCACACCAAACCACTTGAAACATACGAAGAAGTACAGCTTTTGCAGTTATGCTAGGTTCAATAACAGTTATAAGGACTATTAGCCTCCATATTACAGATCAGCAGAAGAGGTCAGGGACATATTTCAGCAAAGCAGTGTATCTCAGCTAGGCAGAAGGAATTATTTTAATCTTCTTTGGGCTATTCACAGGGCTAAATCAAATGATATAGGCAATCATTACAGAGTTTAGGGACCAGGTCTACACTTAAGAGTCCCTGGATTTCTATGGCTGTTTCCAGAAGTAAATGAAATTAGGGTGCATCCCTAATGCTAGAGAGAGTTGCCTTGAGGAAGACTATGGGGTCACTGAGGGTATCGGATAGGCCAGAAGTCAAAGAAAGGAACGGGTCTGGTTGTGCAATGGTTGAATAGACCTACAATGGGGCTAAAGGATAAGGAAGTCTTTTCAAGAGGTTGCTTGCACGCCTTATTTTTAATGGCAGTGGTAAAACGCTGAAAGTCTTCTGTGTAATTTTTTTAAAATTAAATTTGCATCCAAACTTAAAACTCAAAGAGTTAAAGAGAGACAATGAGGATATATAAAAGATTTTATATTCCTCTAGTATTTATTTTAGGTTTTGAATAAAAAATTGGCAGGTTAAAACTATAATCACTGGATTCAACACATCTCAATTTCAGGCAAATTTAGATCAGAGTATGGATATAAATTCCACTTTTCAGCCCTGTCTGGCAAACATGCCCCAAACTACAGGTGAGGCAGGTAGAAGGGAGGAATTGAATACAATCCAGCTAAATTCTACCATTGATTGGGGGAGAGGGAGGAAGCAGGGGTGTGAGGCTGGAAGCAATATCCTCTCTGCAATGTCAGCAAAACACAGAAAGCAAAATTACAATATGAACAATAGATGTGACATCATACATTTTGAGAGGGATGATTTTGTCCTGCAGAAATGTAATAATACAAATTCCTGGTCAGTCTGGGATATTTATAAAGGTGTCTGTGTTTTTCTCTTCCTTTGTGCATACTCTTTGCCTTTTAGGAACATTTATTTAGTTTCACAATAAACATTTTATGATTCTGTGTCCTGCAAGGTCAACTAAGATTATGAAAATCAAGTTACTGTCTCTCTGCCTTACTTCATCACTTAAATTCCCAGACAGAACAGAAACTCCAAAACTCATCAAAACACTGTCAGTTACACTGGAGAAAATTAGAGCTGAATACTAATTTTAATATCTTTATTATGTATGCACAAGACAACTATACTCGATGTTGAAATAAACAACATATCTTGAAGGACTCTTGTTTATGCACTCTTCCCCAAAAGAAGGAAAGCAACAATCCCATCTAATGAAGTGAGAAGGTGAAGGTAGTTTTACTTTGCGAGTGAGTTAGTTGATGAGGCAATATCCTTTTGAATCTTTGAGACAAGCTCTAGGTCAAAAGTAGACAAATTAGCATAACATTCATATTAATATATTTCAGAATCAGATACAGAAACAACCTGTACTCTGAAACCTGCCTAATCACAGACAGCTAATTTTCAAAGGAGTTTTGGCACTCATTATAGTGATGGATGACAGTACTAAAAACATCAACATTTCCTTGAGAACTGCCATGCTTTGTAGGTCCTTTTCTTGTACATTCCATGAATTGTATTTTATATTTTTCATAATTTATTTAGATACTCAGAGAAGTAAAATGACGTTCCTTCTTGAAGATATTTTGCCATGCTTCAACTGGGCATTTGCATACTTGCAACGCAGACAATCCAACACAGTATCATGTTCTAGTGCCAGGCAGTAGCAGGGCTGTTATTCTAAAGCTATTATTATCATATCACAATGAGAAATACACACACAGGCATTTGTACAAACACACTCACACACACAAAATATTCTGTACGTGAAGTAAGCGTGATAGTATTCTTGGACTTCGTCATGCCCACACGTACAGACACATATACGTACAAACACCTCTGCTGTCATAGCTGTGTGTACAGACTGTAGCCACTGTCAACATGTACCGACCTGCATGCTATTGTACGCACATTATTGAATGATCTTCTTTTCCTGTAAATGAAAGTAAATATTGCTATGCCACAAAACATTGACAAATCTGGGTTAACATTGCTGATGCTCTCTAGTAAAAAGAAAACAAAGCAGAGGGAGAGGATGTGTGGAAGATGCTATTAAAACAGTAATAATAAAATCACAGAGTCATTTTAAAGAAAAAGGGCCCTACAACCGTTTCCTTAAGTTTTAATGAGTTCAGTTGATGAGGCTAGTTTAAGATGCCTGCAGTTCTGCGGAGTTCATCTGAACTAGTCAACACAGTGAAATTGATTGTAGAAAGAAGTGCGTTCCTTACGGTCTCAAAATTCACTGCTGCCGGAGAAAATTCATTTTGAAATATAGTATTAATCGTAAACAAAAAAGAAGTGCAGCCCTTTGCCCTGTGAGCACCGGATATGGATAAATAGGTACCCAAGGCCCCATCTTAGAAGTACGGTAAGCATCTTTGGAGGCAACGAGTACACTCAGCTTACACTGCCTACAAGGGAAACTGATGTCTTTTGGCATCTTTTGGGTTTAGGCTCCATTTGATTACAGTAAAAAAGAACACAAAGGGCCCGTGCCTTAGGCAGGGCAGATTAGCTAAAAGCGTATATGCCTAAAAATAAGAAATGACAGCAGCGTGCTAGGCAATGGTAGAGATGATGGGAAGATTTATCCTGCAAGTTACTGGAACACAAGCCGTCCATGGGCCTGCTAGCGGCAGGAACTGGAGAGCAAGCCAAGGGTAGGCAATTCATCTTGTCTGACATGAGAGCTGATAGCACGTTGGCAGCCCTGGTCACAGACAGGACAGCTGAGTCAGGTTACAGCTCTCCTGCGTCTGCCTCAGGGGCTCCCCTCCTGCTCACATTTGTGATAGGAACAAAATCTGCATCTCACTGGGTACCACAGTGACCGATGCTACCACAGCTTTTCTTGCAGAGGTCACTTCCAGCTCTACGCTGAAAATCACCTAAATATGATTTCACCCCTGCATCATTCCAAGACTGCCTTTCCTGCTCACTATTTTCTGAACAAGTTCTAGCTATTGTCACCTCTTTCCCTTTGCTATTTGGGGCTGAGTAATGTGTAGCATGAAACACTGAATGAGACAGTCTTTATGCTCTTTAAGCATCGTTACTCTGGTGAAACCGTTGTTCTTCCCTAAAGGGCTCTCTATCTGCTGGTACCTTCCTAATCACTCATTGTAAACATGATACTTGTGGTCTTTTATGGCAACTTGTCCGTCACAAGCTCGAACGTAAGCAAGGAAATTGTTGGTGACATCCAAGTGTAGGGGCTCACTGGCACAAGCACTTCTGACAGCACAAAGCAGAGTGGCTTAAACCCACTGTGAATTCACTTGGCATCCGAAGGCTTCTCTTAGTCAAGCCACTAATATTCCAGAGGGATTTTCCCATCATCCAAGGACCAGCTGTGAGCTTTGTGTCCTGGGCTCAAATCCTTATGCCTGGCCACACTCTTGCATCATGCATGAAGAAGGAATTAAAGCCATTATGATGAGAACGTGAACTAAGGAACTCCTCAATGGAGGAAACCTGACCTGCTTGATATGTGGCTAGTGCGTAGACAAGACTGTTTTGATTCAACTTTAAGGAAAAGGTGCTGTTGTCTCCCCACCCAAAGATACAGAAAGAAGCCTTAAATATAAGCAGAAAATGAACCAAAAATGTATTTCCAAATCAGAAAAATACAATAAATCTCTGATTTCTCCTTCCTGCAAAGTTTCTCTGTGGCTGTAACATGTTAAAATTCCTTTGTGAGAAGCTTTTGTTCTCCCCAGACAGTAAATATTCACCTCTATTACAGGTGAACGGGCACCTGGGAATTTCCTGTCAGTTGGCTAGAAAGATCATAACCATGCCTCACCATTGCATCACTGATTCTCCTATATTGTGCCAAAACCTGAGTTTTTTCAAGTCAATTCCTACCTTTCCTAGCATTTATTTATTAGTATTGAAAATTTATCTTGTTTCTAGTCAGATTGTGACAGTAGCTTTTAGTTCACCAAACATCTTTATGCTTTCTGCCATGTGGATCCTTATTCTTCAGAGGAACT
>VZSC01000246.1:93879-153227 GCA_013398225.1 Steatornis caripensis | reverse complement strand
CCCAACCTTCACATCGCCTACCAGTCCTTCTCTGTCCNCTTTGAAGAGGGCAAAGTTAGCTTTCTTAAAGTCCAGGGTTCTAATCCTACTTGTAGCCCTGCTTCTTCCACGCAGGATCCTGAACTCCACCATCTCATGGTCACTGCAGCCAAGGCTGCCCCCAACCTTCACATCGCCTACCAGTCCTTCTCTGTCCGTTAGTATCAGGTCCAGGATCGCTCCTCTCATCGTTGGCTCCTCCACCACCTGCGTTAAAAAGTTATCACCAATGCTCTGCGGGAACCTCCTGGACTGTACATGCCTAGCTGTGTTGTTTTTCGCGTTTCTTCAAGGACCAAAAGCTGCACTGCCCATTCAGACCTGGAGGAGAATGTCTTTTTTTAGTGGTAAGGTTTTGATTTTTTTTTTTAAACTGTTTTTCTTCCAGCCATCAAAGGCTGAGGCTTTTATCATGTTACCAGTGGCTGCTTTATAAAAGATAGTTGTGGGTGTGCGGACTGCAGCCTGGTTGTGCTTCCTTCCCAATGCGGGTCCTGCTTGTTGGCTTATGAAAGAGAGAGAGCGTGGGGGAAAAACTGTCAAGAGAGAAGTGTATCCTTGTGAGAGGGGTTTTGGAGGGAGTGTGCACACGTGCATGCCGCCTGCCCTGGAAAGAAAGGCAGTTGAATTTGGAGAGGAGAGTGTGCGCGTATAGAATCTAAGGTACGCCACAGGTGGCGTTTCGGCCGAGTGATCCATCCGTAACCACGTGCTGGATAATGAATTCTCAGTGCGCAGCCATTTTCCACACTCATGTTTAGGTAGAGAGCGGTTTGTGTTTAGCTGGGGGTGTGGGATCTGCTTTGCCCACCGGATAGCCGCAGGTCAAGGGCTGACGTCCTGACTCTAAAGTACCAAAGTCCTTTTTTTAGTGTTTTTTTTTTTTTCCTTAAATCTTCATGATGTAGCTGTTATAGCACGCGCTGCAGGAACTGGTTCGCGAGCCTTCGCTCTGGAGGTGAAGCATCCTGACTTTTTCTCCACACCTTGGCACGGCTGCTTTGGTTTTGGGGAAGAAGCCAAGGAGGTTTTGCTCTCTGGGGAAGAAGCAAAGTTGCCTTGCCTCTGCAGCACCGTAAGGATGCAAGGGCACACACCCCACTGTTGGGTAGCTCTTTGCAGAGGGGTTTCTTCCCCTCCCTGGGCTGGGTGAAGCGTTCCTTCAGCAAGGCTGGGTGCTGAGGCATGCCGAAGCAGAGGGATGCCAGCTGGCCTGCTTCCAGCAGTCTCCTTCCCTCCCTTGCTCCCTCCCTCCCTGTGCTGCCTGTCACTCACCCGCAGCCACCTCGGAGCCGGGTTTGTTTATAGAAACACTGTCAAGCAAAAACTCTTCCCAGCGGGCTCAGAGGAGAAGAACGTTTTCAGCTACTCAGTCACCCTCAAACTGCGAAGACGTGACGTATCAGCAGCATAAAATTAATTTATTTAGTTAAGAGAGGTGTTAATTAAGAGATCTCATTTATTGTGTCTCTGCAGACAGCTCTCGAGGGCCTTTTGAATTGTCAGCTCTGGTGACAGCGAAAGCTAATGGTGTCACGAGATAATAACGGTACAATTCATGCCAGGGGATGAAGTGGGAGATGGCGGGAAGGGGTGGAGAAAGGAGCGAAGGAGGCACGGCAGGAGCTGGTGGTGGAGGCTGGGACGTACTGTGCTGGAAGCTGTCAGGTCCGGACGGGGTGCTTTGCCCTTCCTTGGCCTCCCCCCCGGTAAATCCTGGCAGGGGCTCTGGCTAAAAGTGGCTGCAGGAAAGCCCGGGGTTTGCAGGGAGTCACCGGTGGAGCGGCTTAGCATGCCTGCAGATGCCAGGGCATGTGCAGCCAAAAATGTATTTGCATGGGTGGACTTAAAATAACTGACTGCCCGTGTGATCTGAACCGGCAAAGAATCTTTGATTTATTTTAAATAATCAACTTTCTCTGAGCTCTGAGAGGTTAATTCTCCTCGATTAATCAGGACATGTCGATCTGATAACTGAGTGTAGGCCTAGCACCGAACTTGCAGGTTTAAATTTAAAATCTCTTAAAAAATAACAAATACCCTTTATCTGAAAGAATTACATGCTCCAGTACAGCTGTTTATAGGCATCTCCTTCAGTAAAAGCTGCGCCAACACTTTTTTCCCCACCTTTTTTTTTTTCTTCTCACGATCTGTATCAAGTTGCTTTCGGAGGGAAATTGGAATTCTCTTGATGCAGAAAATAAGGCAAAAGGGGGGAAAAAAAATCTGAAAAACTAGTCCAGGAGAAACACCAGACTCCCTGAGTAGGTGGTGCTGCCTTCTCCTCATCAAAGATGTTTTGTGTTTCCAGCTACCCTGTTTGTTAAACAAAGATGTTATTGCTAGTGCTTAGTAAATCAGCCCGATCTCTCCTGGCCTTTTCTCCTTGTGTCCCCTCAAAGCCTACAAACTCAGCTCTGTTACAAGGCCAGACTTGTAATTCCTGTCTCAAACCAAGTGGGAGAGGTGGAGGTCAATGGGATGCCCCCGCCGTGAAGGAACCACCTCCTGGCCCGCAGCAACACGGTTAAACAAGGTGTTCAAGGAGAATATGGGGCACCTATGGAAAAATATATGGCTGCCAGAAGATTATTTTAACTTGGTCTTGCTGCACATACTGAACTAGCAATTTCCTCTAGGTTGCCTATTTGACTTTCTTCAACCCTCTACTACTGAACACGTATTACTTCTTCCTTTTTTAGTTGACTTTCAGTGATTTAAACCAGGGTAAGCCATGGCCTCGTCTAGGCTACCATTACTTTAATATTAATGTATATAATTTTTTTTTTAATTATTTATGAGCACGCGTGGGGCGGCATCAGCTGCGCAGCTCGGCTGAGCCCCTGGTCGTGCCCCTGCCAAGGGCGATTGAGGTTTTGGGATGGTTTTCTGCTGTTGTGAGCCAGGGGTTGGTTTTTGTTGCGCTCAGCCCCTCGGGAGTCATTTGAAACAGAGGAAAGGCGTTTTTCCAAGCAGCCCCTGCGGTGATTTAAGTCCAAAAGCATCACCAGGAACCACCCTGGTGCCTGAGCGCCTGCGTCCCCGGGGGCATGCCGTGTTTTCAGAGGGGAAAGAAACCTTGGTTTGCCCTTGGCTCCCCTCCGAGTCAGCTCTCCCCTTGTGACACTCCCACGGCGGAGATGGGCAGAAAGGCAAAACGTGGTGCGAGACAGAGGTTTTTGTTTCTGATTTAACCCCAAACCGATGGCAGGGCTTTCCTGGGATGAGAGCTGTAGGGCGAGAGGTTTTGCCCTTCAGGAGCTGCACGATGAAGAGATTTCTGCCTTAGGACTGGTTCCTCTTGGAGCCACGCAGGGTCTGACCGAGGCTTTTCCCACAGCTGCGTGGTGTGAATGCTCCGCTGCCTACTATTGTGGTTGCATCCCTAGGGCTGCCTCATCCTGCCCGGTTCAAAACTGAACAAATGCTGTACAACACGACCCCCGTTTGTGCCAAAGGAGCGGCAAAGTAGTGGCCCGGTTAGTGTGAATGATGGGGCATTGGCAGGCTCGGGAGGCAGAGGGGGGCACAGATGCGGCTCCCGACCTGCCTGGGAAGGATTCCTGCTCTGCACGGAGTGAGCGTGCCGGAGCCCTGAGGAACGGGTACTGCGGGAGAGGGGGGAGGCACGGGCAGGAGACAAGATCACTGAGGATTCATTTAAACCATGGCATCGGGTCCTATAAATCTGAGGGCTTTTGCATATTTCCATATTTATGTATGAAAATTCCATGAAGTGGCTTAAAGGCAATTGAAATAAAAACAGGGCTGTCAGAGCTTGAAAACTACCGGCGAATCTCTAACAGACCATTTAATACAAACTTATGGGCTTGAAAAAGCTCCAAGTGGGTGGTGGATTTTTGCGTGCACATGCCTGACCGGCCCGTGTTGGTCCCTGTGTGCTGTGAGGGGTCTCTGCGGCTTTGCCAGCTGGGAGGGTGCTGAGCGAAGGGGCCTTTCGGCCCAGCTTAGATCATGCAGGGAGGGACTGGGAGCTGCTGTGGTTTTCCTCGGGTGCTTCCTCACCGTCTGGTATGTGCCATGGTGGTTGGGAAGTTGATCTTCGTGGCTCCTTGCTTGCAGCACACCAAAGCTGTGAGCTGGGGAGGGCTGTGGGATGGAGCAGCACTGCGAGGGATGCTGGTGGGAGTGCTCGGGTGGTGGAGTGGAAGTGGTTTACATCCTACGTTTGGGTGCAGGCTGTTTCCCGTCCTGGTGGATACCATCTCCTCCCTCTCCCAGGAGCATGCCCTTTTCCTTTCCAGTCTTTGGTTATCGGTCAAAACGAGAATTCTCCAAACCACTGGTCTGAATCACCCTTGATGACCTTCTGCCGGTAGGCGAGTTCTTCTTGTGGATTAATTTGAAGCAGCATTGCAGAGATTTACGCTTCATACCCGGCTTGAGGTCTGAGTGGGTAGAGTGGCCCTGTGGGTTAGAAAACATACTCAAGTTACCCCACAAATCCTTGTGATGGTTTTTGGGTGCCTTTAGACATTGTCCTGTTTGGCTGGGCTTGGGTACCTGGTCAGTGCTCCTTGCTGTGGGAGCTCAACCATTTCTGCTCTCCCCGAGGCAGCCCCAAACCTCAGCACAGCATACTGCAGCTCTCCGGTCTGGCCTCTGATTTTTTTATGCACTAAATGCCTCTAAAGAGAAACTCCGGCTTTCTTGATGCAAGGGCAAGAGCGAGCCACCCTGTTCTCTGAGTCCTCTGTTTAGGGCTTTTTCCCTCCTCCTCTTCAGCCCCAAGGTGGGTAGCTGTAGGCCACCACCACATCTTTTCTTCTGAAGTCTCCAAATCAAAAGGAAATAATTAGTGGAGTTCAAGAAAGCTTGGATGAAAACAAGCTGACAACAAGAAGAAGATGCTAATGTGTCTGTCATCCCTCTTCCCTCGTGGCCGGTCCCCAGAGGTGGAAGGCTGGGCACTACGTCTCCGACAGAGGAGAGGACAACCCCGCTCAGCGTCGCTCGCCCGTCAGCCGCGGCTGTCTCCAAACATCAGCTCTCATCTCTTGGAGATGCATCTTGCTCTCAAGCCTGGTTTCTTCTGCTGTCCCCTGTCTTGGGGTTGGGAGGGATTTGCTCCACTGCCAGCTCAGATGTCGATGGCTGCGACTTCCCCGCACTGGTGCAAGCGCTTTTGGCTCAGGTTTTATCCACTAATGTGGATGCCGAAAATCGATTTGTATCCTAAAGTGCCTATTTCTCTTCATTACAGAGAGACAAGCGTGCAGAATGAGTAGCTCAGATGTAGGCGTCTGCAGTTATTAAGTTAAGCAAGACGAATCCCGGTGTCAGCATCCCCCTTAGTTTTGCTTAGGGGTTCACTCCTTCTCCTGTTGGACCCCTCCTGGTGACTTTGGTGCAGGGTGACATTCTTGGGAGTCTTGAAACTTGCTGGATATTTTCTGCCTGAGACGCAAGGTGGCTTCCTGGTGGGCGGCGGACTCTGAGCTTGTATTTGTGCAGCAGTCCCGTACTCTGCCTTCCTCTTTTCCATGGAATATATTAACCGATTCAAAAAGCAGGCAGAGTGTCGGCGTTTCAGCGTGTTGCCTGTCCTTAGCCTCCGAGAGGATGACTGGAACAAAACCTTGACCAGGTGACAGTTTTCGGTGACAAAATACACCTCAGTTATTTCATTCCTTGCTGATTTTTGGGCAGAGGAGTGAGCCCTTACTGCTTTGCAGATGTTCCTTGCGGTGTCCTTCCTTTGCCTTGATGAGCAAACAATATCACACATAATTGCATCTCTAAGGGATCTTCAACTAGGTGTTTCTACCTGGTTTATTTTTAACTTCGCTGTCAGCTGAGGTGTTTTGGGGTGATTCTGCTTTGTCAGGCTGCAGGATGAGACTCCGTGGAGGTCTCCTCTCTTCCTGTCCCCTCATCCCTCGTCCCTGCTATGGTGATGCTGCTGTAATGGTACTCGCGGGGCCGCCTAACCCCGTGGGAGGAGGACACCCCAGTTCCCTTGTTGCCCTCTGTGACTCCTGCCTCTGGCTGCCGACAAAGGCGCAGAGGTTGATTTCATCTGCCCACAAGAAGAGGCTGTGGTGTGAGGGAAGGGCCCTGGTGCTGAGGTGCAAGGGGCTATGGCCCCGCAGAGCACAGCCAGCTCAGTTCATTGCTGCCACCTATTGCTGGGCAAGGGGAAGAAGCAGGGCTTGGCTGCGAAAATCCGGAAGTGCAAACATCTGGGGAGTTTTGCTCAAAGTCCACGTGAACATCGGTGATAAATCTCCGCAAAGCTGTGACCTCGATGGTGGGGCTGCCGCTCTCCATTGCCCTGCTCCGTCAGGGACTTTCTGCTGCCTGGTGCCACCGGTGATGGGCATTACAGGAGGCAGATTTTAAGGCTGGCGGTGAATTTCTAGGGGGTTTTCGGAGGCCAGAGCTAGCTAACTTTTAAATGGACTCTTGCATGCTTCATCCTTGGTTGTCTTGCTGCTGGAAAGCCTTGGCTACGCAGAGGGGGGTTTGCCTGGTCAAGGCAAGCGCAAGCAGAGGTGAAGCTTGCAGCAGCTGGGGTGGAAGGGAGCACTTCAAGACTTGTGTCCATTACTTTTCCACAGGGCTGATGTTTTCTGAGGAAAAAGGAGGTTCCCTGCCTGTAAAATACCCGGTAAGGGCGTGCAGCGCGTTGGTGCTGGTTTCTCCATACAGGCGATTCATTCCTTGGTCTGTTCTTGGGCTCCGTCAGCTCTACGGCAGCATCTCTCTCCTCTCGTGCTGATTGCTCCCAGGTTCCTGCTGCCTTTCTTCCGGCAGGCTCCTGCAAGGTCCTCCAGCACCCATCCCTTTTTCCTCTGCCTGGCATTAGAGGGCAGTCAAAGGAAACCTTCCCTCTCCTCCTGCTCCCCAGGCTCTGCGGGCTGCGGAGCAGAGGGCTGACCCCAAAGCGGGACCCAGCCGCAGCCTTTGCCTTGGCTTCACCCTCGCTGCCTCGCTTAGGGTTTCTGGCCATGCCTTCACTGGTCAAAGCTGCTTGTGGTTTTGTGCCTGACATTTGGGAAAGCAGCATCTCCAGCGCTGATAAATGCCACGCGCCGTTTTTCCCCTGCCTCGTCCTCTGTCTCCCCTAATTGACATCTTTGAATCTTGTCTCCGTTTGACAAATCAGGCTACTTACTTAAGTGATGACATATATAAATATTGCAGGCATTTGTTCTACGTCTGGATACCCTGATAATAAAACCTATCACAATCTCTTCCCCCTCCTTGCATAGCAATTACTACCAAAGGATTTTCTCCTCCATCACCGGAGCGGGATGTGGAGAGTGAATTGCGTCTGCGACAGCCGCGTTTCCCACTTGCATTGGGGGAACATGGTTTTGGGCAGTAGAACACTTTTTTTTTTTTTTTTTTTAAGACCAATGCAGCACCATGAAACCATGGGTACGTAGCTGAGGCCCTTTTGCTCGCAAAATTCTGGGTTTGGTGGGCCTTGGTGTCTGCGGTGGCCACGGCGGGTGCCGTCGCTGTTTGAGGATGTGGCTTCGACTCGTGGGTGTTGACCATGTGCCTTGCTTGAGCCCGTTCAGTGCTGCGGGAGCCCGGAGCCAGCACCCGGCTGGGCTCTGCTCCTGCATCCTTGCTAGCACACTGGTGGCTCTCCTGGGCCGAGGCTGTCAAATTGCAAGGTATTATTTTTAGCCTGATTTCCTGAGGAAAAGCAGCTTATGCAATTGTACTGTCTGTCAGTGCTTTTCCTCCCACCAGCCTCCTCTTAACAAGTTTTGAATGCCTTGTCAAATATACCAGGAGGGATAGAGAGCTCCAAGACGTTGAAGCTGCTGCACGTTTTCCCGTAAATTAGCGGCTGGGGCCACCTCCTCAAAGGAGAGGGTGACGCTGGGTAGCAGCGGCCCTACCGGGGGCAGAAGGAGATGCCGGGGAAGGTGTGAGACGAGAGCCTGGGAATGGCCTCTCTGCTGAAGGCTTAATATCTCAAATACAGATATTAAGTGCTTGTGCCTTAATTAAAGTTAATTTCTGGGAGAGGCGTTTTATTGTAAAAGATTTCTCCAGCTCAGGCATGTCCACGCCATCTGCTTGGAGCTGGCGATGGCAAAGCCCTCGACCTCACCGGCAGCGGGGATCGGCTGTGAGGAACGGGCACTCTTGGGAGGAGGACAGGCTCGACAGAAAAGCCTCTTTTCTTTCCTGCTGCCTCTTAGTCTCAGTAATTTATTAGTTTTTTTAAGAGCCGAGTGCTGCTGCTGGCAGAGGAAGGCACAGAGCTTAATCTCCTGTGACTTTCCTCGGTGTGGGTTCTCGGATAGCTAATAGTGAGATTGAGCAGGCTGTCCTTTGTGGGGGCTGTTCCTGTCTCCTTTGCCCATCTATGTATTTTTATTAAGCTTTCAGGGACGTAATAGTTTTGTGATTTTTACCCTATGTCCAAACTGGATGGAAGTTATTAAACGGTGGCTTGGCTGAGGTGGGCATGTGTGCACACGCACATAGGAGCCCCCGTTTTGTAGGAAACTGGTCTTAATGATATACAACTCCTATTAATGCCTGCTTGCTTTTTCGGTTGAGGTGTTTGCTAGGAGTGGAGTTTTTATGGGGAATCTTAAACCAAACAATGATGCTAATAAGGTGTAATCAAAAACAGGGAGGGAAGGGACCTGCTTCTTTCTCATCCCACAACCCTTCCTGAGATTTCGAAAGAAGTGCTTTTTCTACATCAAGATAAAACCAAGATACTTCTTAAAAGTGGGTTTTTTGTTTGGTGGGGTTTTTTTTGTTTTGTTTTAACCAGAAGATGAGAGTGAAACTGCCAGGATCAGTTTATGGCTGGAGCCTCGCTGGGAATGCTGGAGACAGAGAGGTACAAATCCCTGCTTTGAAGGGCTTGAATCTGAGCCACCTGCATCCCTGGCCAATACCCAGCATATCAGGTTATTCGTTCTTTGTGAAGCGCTTTTTTTTTTTTTTTTTATTTTCTTCCTTTTGGCGGGGGGAGGGGCATGGTGGTGGTGTTTGTTTTTCTAACCACTGACAACTTCACGACGACGCTGAAAGATCTCTGGCCCGGGTAAATGGATTTGTCACTTGAAATGGCCTTTCTTCCCCCTCCGTGTGAGATCTTGGGTTTGGCAAGTTGACATTCTCTGACTAAAAACCATTTTGTCTCAATTTCTGACCGTCTTTACTCACAGTGAGTGGGTTTGGTGCCCACAGACACAGAAGTTGCTGGGTAAACCTGACTAATTCTCCTTTTAGAGGCCTTTGCTGCTGTCTTCTCCTCCCTCGAATAGCCGCCTGAATTTTGACGCTTCTTGTCACGTATTTTGATGTAAAAACCTGAACCTGGCTCCTGATTTACTTGGGAGAGATGTAAATGTACTCAGAGCCCGAGATTCCTCTTGAAATGTTTACCTGCTTAAAGAAGGCTTTAAAAAAACCCCTTTATTAAGAAGAAAAAAAAGAAGGAAAAGCCCTTTTTACCACTTAATGCAGTGATGGAATTTTTCTGTGCAAACTTTAGCTAGAAGGAGCAGAGCATCTAATTACACTACCTAGGGAGGCTTAATAATGTTTGCCCAAAGTATCTTGTCGTGAAAATTCACCAGAGTACATTCAGTTTAATTCCTGCCGAAATCCCTTCGCTTCATCCCTTACTGCTTTCCAAAGACCTTGTAGGGCTGCCCGAGGAAGGAGAAGCTGCGATTTCAGGTTCCTCCGAAGACCGTCGTTGCACTGGGAGAGGGCTGGCGAAGACGTGTGTTCAGAGGCACTGTGTTGTGTGACATCCTGTGTGGGCAGTCCGTAAGACCTGCTTATATTGCATATATATATGTTTCTCAGTGTTTTGGTTTTTGAGGTAGCTATTGATACCTGTATTCTTGTAGAGTCTTCCTAGAGCAAGTGAGAGGTACTTAACTCCAGGCTAAATTTGGCTGGCTCAGCTGCAATAAGGCCTGGCATTCCCCGAACGAGCAAGCCTTAAATTAATCTTTTGGACCTGGGAAAAAAACCCAGGGTGGGTTATTTCTGAGCGTTTTGTGAAAAGCAAAGCCCGGAAGCCCTTAAATGACGTTTGTGGAAAGCACGTCGGGCTCTTGGAAGAAACCCTGCCGCGGGATGAGAAGCACCGCCTCAAGCTGCAAGTGGACTCATCCGCTTCTGGTGGAGTGGGTGATGAGGTGCCTGCGCACTGGGTGCGACACTGGAAACTAATTGCAAGCTTGGTCATGCTGGTGCCTCTCTGTGTCCCCATGTCATGTCGCAGAGACTCGGTGAGCGTGTAGACGATGGTGGGCCTGGGGCCAGCTGGGGAGTATCCTTACCCTCTGATAATTACTGGTGTAAGAGGAACGTGGGGCTGGAAGGATCTCATGGGTCACTGTCTCCAGTTGCTCACTATTACAGGCGACCACGTGCCGTACCCCTTTTTATAAACTTTATCAAGAGCTATCGCAATGGCGGGCGAGTTTTTGCTCCTGCTGTTCCCATGGAGGCTGTCTCAGGCCCTGACTTGTACAATAGCGAACAGTAATCAGCGAACCTAAATGTGCTGATGAGCAGTTTATATCTGCTCTCTCCAGCCTCACCGCTGTACTCAGGATACGATCTCTATGATCTCTCAGAGATGTTCTTCATTAGTGGTTAAGAGGTTTTTCTCTCTCTCTCTCTCCTGGAAATACTTTGAGTTGTAGATGCCTTTTGATGATCGTGATGTGTCAGGGCCCCCCCATCAGCCGTAGGACAGCAGAACCGTACACATGGGTCTTCTCATTTGTCATCTCCACCATGTTTCCATCCTTGCCACTGATCTTTTAAATCTGGCCTTGGACTTTGTACCATTGAATGTCATTCCACGTCCATCAGTCTGGTTCTCAAAGTCATCGTTTCCTTCTGAATGATGCCAAAACTCACTGATTTGGGTGGTTTTGTCTCTGAAGCGGCGAGTTTGACGAGCGTTGGTCCCCCATCGTTGAGGAAATGTTGAATGTGAGTGGTGACTGAACAGCTTGCACAGCAAAATCCTTCCAAACTGCCTCTTTTCTTAGTATTATCCGTTGTAATCTTATTTTTTTTTTTTGCTTTTAGGCAAAGCTTTTCTTTGATTCATAATTCTTATTGTAATGTTCCCCTCCTACAGTTTTAACTAATCATTTGCCCATGTGGCACAATATCAAATGTTTTTCTGGAGTCCAGATGGTCAAGCGCTCTCATAAAAGACAAAGATTGGCTTTTGTCTAAAAAAACCGCCGTTATCTCCCAGAAAAATGTATTTACCAGGCTCGCCTGGCGGAATCCATCTGCGTGAAATGCAGTTTGCGTTTTACCCATTTTCTTAATTTTTTGCCTTTGAGTTGTTTCTCGAGCAGAGATGCTCCTCGGACCAGCCTGAGCGACCTGTAGCTCCCTGAATCACATCCTTCCGCCCCAGTCTTAAATATTCTCTCTTCTTTCATCTTATATCCTCCTTCCCTCCTGCTCCCCCTTGTTAGATTAGTTTAAAATATTCTGCGAAGAAAGAAGTCTCTGGGAAGCAAAGCAGCACCACTGAAGTGATTATTTCCACTACAGTAAAGGTTGAAACCTGGTTACAATTATCACTCCTAGTTTTACACGCTAACGGGATTTGCCTTTGGGGGATTAAGCTAACTACTCTGTCATGCAGGTGAGTGTTTTGTTTTGCTCCTTTGAACCATACTTTCTCATGCTGTCAGGGAGCTTGCAGAGGAAGATAAAGGATGCCATCCGTATCCTGCTTTCCAAAGCCCTGAGCACAGCTCGGTGTGCGCACCCGCACAAGAAATGCCTCCTCTCTGCAGCAGTGCGGGTCGGAGAGATTCGTTTCAGGTTGTATTGAGGTCGCCTCAGGTGCATCTTTTTATTGAGTGCACCAGCACCGCTGGAGGAGTGTGGATCCTTTTTAAATTCTTCCAGGCCACCTAGCTGTGACTCGAGGGGCGCTAGGGGGGAAGTAAACTCGGACGTATCAAGAAAATAGAAACAAGGAGGCTCGATCCAGCCTCTCTGGGAAGTACGAGGAGGGATGAAGCTTTCAGGTTGGCACCGTGTGGATTCCCAGGCTGAGGGCAAAGAGTCGCTCTAGGCAGGAATTTTCCACTTCGTTTTTCTTTTTGACAGAAAATATCAGCGTAATTGACTTTTTTTTTTTGGATGGGACTGCGCTCAAACCATTTCAGTGAGCTCTTGGGACTGCTTGCACATGGGGCCAGTGTCGGCTTCTGCGCTGCCCGCTTCAAAATCCAGGGCTTTGCTGAAAGGACTGTGTAGCCTTGTGCCAAAAATTTGGGGGGTGGAGCTGCTGCCCCCAGTCGATGCTTCTTTATACAGAGTACTCTGATGGTGCCCCAAGAGGGTTGGTCCTCGGTAATGGGAAAAAGGCAGCTAATTAGGGCAGTAGACCACCACGGACAAGTGGCCTCTGTATCTGGGCCTGCTTTGCCGGTGGAGAAGACATCAAAAGCTGGATGGGTGTGTTTAATTTACAAGGTGGCAGCTGGATTGCACTGGACAGAAATGGCCCAAAATGGGACCAAAACAAAGCCAGACCAGGGTGTTGAAGGGGAAGAGGAAACACCGGGACTGGTTATGACTTGGGAGAAATAGTGAGTTTCGCTATAGAAAAGTGACCTGAAACTTTCAGTGGTGGTGGGAGATCAGGTTGTCATAGCAAGCAAGCAGCACGAGAAATGTCAGCAAGAGGTTTTGGCATAGAAGAGGGTCCTGCACCACAGAACTCGGGTCCGTTTCCATGTCTGAACCATGCAAACAAAGTTAGGGGATTTAACTTGTGCATCTCTAGGTTTCTTTGAGAAGGTAAAGAATTTGCAGCCCCTAGAGGGTTGCGTTTTGCAAATGTCCACCCTCATAAGTACCGAACATCCTTTCTGTCGTTCCTACCTGGGCCAGCATTACCTTAAACACCCCTGAGTAACCAGCCCTGCTACCCCTCTACAGCTGGCGTAGAAGGGCAGGACCAGAAACTGGTTTTCTCTTGGTTCTGTGGGGCAGGCTGTAGCTTTAGGAGAGGACTGGAATGAAACAAATCCCTGGTGAGCTAATTGAAATGGTCAGTGTCTGTAGTTTATCAGTTAAAATCGCCTACAGTTGTCCAGCTGTGTCTTTCATGTGAGCTTGAAGATGTCTGTGAGGCAGGAGCCATCCGATATGTAGACTGGGGTTTGTCTGGTGGTGTTTTTTTCGCCTGCCCTGTGGCAAGCAGTTTGTCAGTGGACACATAGACGAGTATGTTTTTGACATTTATCTGGGTTTATCTAAGACCTAGTTTTGCCTGTGTTCCTCCTTGCTGTTTCTTTTTTCTTTTCTCAGTTTGGTGGTGGTTGGAATAACTTGACTTAATGACACATTTTCAGAGCTGATTTCGGTGGTGACAGTTATTAACGGTTTCACGATAAGAAACAGGTGTTTCAGCATGGTCCATCAGGCAGAAGAAGAACAATGCCTCCCCAGTGTCATTGTTCACGATGTATTCAATGACTGCTAGCCTTTTTTATGAAGATTTTATTCAGTCTTATAGGTAGCGTTTACTATTTAGTATGCAGGCTTTGGGCAAGCTAGTGGAGTGGAAAACCTTTTAATTTCTTTTTAATGCAAACATGGATCTTGCAAGACCTTGTCAAGCGGTTGGACTGGGTGCAGGCTCTTGCTTGCGTCTGTCAGCATCACTTGGTGGTCCCTTGCAAGAAAATCCTGGCTGCTTGTCATGGGAGTTGTGGTGCAAGCGACGGGGTCCAAGCCTGAAGGGATTGGGGTGATTTGCCTGCTACCCCTGTTTTGCAGTGAGGAGCCACACCTAGGATGGTTTGGGCAGAAAACATCATGAGCAACAGCTCCTAGGCTCTGCTGCCAGTTCCCATGCTTTCCCATGAATGGGCAGGTAAGGAGCGATGGTTTTTGATACATCAAATATCCTTGGTGGTTTTCTCAGGCAAGGTGTGAACGTGGATCGCTTGCTCTCGGATTGCGGGTGGGCTTGCTGGTCATTTTGCTTGGTGAAGACTTGTACCGTGCGTTTCCTGCTCTCCGTTTGCCGCTGCTCACGCTCCATCTCTGTTCTTCATCTGGTCTCACGGCAGATAATCCACTGTGCAGAGACTGGCTGTGCCTGGAGAAGGAAAGGGGACAAAACTTCATCTCTTGTCTTTGCATTGCTTGTGCAGTGAGATTGGCTGGAGGGTAGCTGCTGTAGCCGCTAGCGGTTGGGTCCCACCAATGTGCTGCGCAGGTCTCATGTTCTCTGGCCGTGCTCCTGGTGCTCAGAGAGGTGAATGTGAGTTAGGGTAACTGCACCGGCCCTTTTCCATGTCATGTGCAGGAGATAATCCCAGAGACTGCTGCTTGCTCTGTGATTCAGTGGGGTGGGCTGGCTGGCCAGCTGGTAGACCCCAGAGATGTTGGGTATCCCTTGAGGGACAGCTTTCTACGTCCTTCACCTTCTGGGGGAAACTCTGTAGGAGCTGGGAGGAGACGGAGCCCTTAGTGCTTGTAGTGCTGCCTGAAGGATGTGGTAATGGGCGCCTTTCCTTCTTCCTCATCCTCTGAGGACACTGTGGTCCGGCTTTGACTGCAGTGCAGGGCCGTGCCCACCTGGGCTTGCCAGAGTGGTGCTGTGAGCCTTGAGAACAGACTGGGATGCTTGCAGCCTCACGCGCCTTTATTTTGTACTGCCAATAGGTATGCAGCCTATTTTATTTCCTGTTGGTATTTGATATCACAAAGGGATGCATCGGTGCAAGGCTCACCAAAGGCACTTGGTAGGTNCCTTCTTCCTCATCCTCTGAGGACACTGTGGTCCGGCTTTGACTGCAGTGCAGGGCCGTGCCCACCTGGGCTTGCCAGAGTGGTGCTGTGAGCCTTGAGAACAGACTGGGATGCTTGCAGCCTCACGCGCCTTTATTTTGTACTGCCAATAGGTATGCAGCCTATTTTATTTCCTGTTGGTATTTGATATCACAAAGGGATGCATCGGTGCAAGGCTCACCAAAGGCACTTGTTAGGTCCCATTGGTCCTCAGTGAAGCAGCGCTCCCTCCCTTCCCGGTCCTACCACTTGGGCTCCCTAGTGAACAAGGAGAAAAAAAAGATTAATTGGTGATAAATAATGCATTTTGTTCCCACCTAAAGGTTGTTTCATCTCCATAGTCTTCATTCCTTCAGTGAGAGAGCGCTCGGTGTTAATAGCTGTTTGTCACCCATCGCAGTGCTTGAACAGTCTGAGCAGAGCTGTACTCAGCTAATACATCTGTGACACCGGCACGGCTTCCCGTTACTACTTTCTTTGCAAAAATTTTAAAACCCAAAATCTCTGCTCTCCTGTGGTGACTTTTCACAGCAATTTCTTGAAGTGAAACAATTAACAAACATTAAACATTCTTTTTCTAGGAAAGCAGCGATCGGGAGAGAAGATATAGTATCCCCCTAAAATCTCCCCGTACGTATATACATACAACGCGGAGCCCCTTCAAGGCTGAGTAGGATTGCAAGAGATAGTTACCAGCATAATATTGAAGTGAGTGTTAATTACCATAAACTGTTTGGATTTTAATGTCTCCTTCTGTGCAGTATGTAAATCAGGGCTGGAATGGGCTTGTGAGCGTGCATTGGGCCTCTGGTGTGGCGGATGAAAGGCTGGATTTTTAGTACCAGGATTTAGCTGCGTGGTTTCCATTAATGGTAATGGGCACGATGGGGCCAAACCCTGGCCACCACGGGGAATGTTTCGCCCCTCTTCTTAGAGACAGCCCTGCCCTGAGGACAGCCTGTGCTTGCTTTCCCATGCCAGCTTCCTGCCTGGAGAGGCTTCCCGAGGAGGATGCTGATTAGATGCCGAAATGGCTCAGGTTTGGATCTGGGTGGAGGGATGTCTTGCCATCAGCACGAGGTAGCAGCCCTTGTGCATTTTGTTTGGTTCTAAGGGTTTTTTTCTTATGGGGTTTTAGCGTCCAAACCATGAGCGAGGCAATTCCACGGTGCTTGGTTTGCTGGGCAGTGCTGTACCCGCATCCACGCCCTCCATCCCCCGTCCTCCCTGCAACGCAGAGCAGAGGGGAAGAGCCTTTGCACGAAGCCGCTGGGGCTCGGCAGATCTTCAGGCACCTTGTGATACCTCCCCAACCCCCTTCTTGCCCTTCCTCTTTGCCCCCCTCTGCCTCCGTGGAGACCCAGTTTGCCTTGCAAAGTGGTCTCATTATAAATGCATCAGCCTCTGCCGGTCTCATGCACGCAGCCTTCATTTAGCCCTCCAAGCTCGATTACATCTGAGGATGTCTTGGGGTAATTAAGTAATATTAGAACATTTTCCTTTCTGTTTTTTTTTTTCGCCTGCCTTAATGCAGCTTTCAAAGCACAAGCCTCAGTTCTCACCCACTGGAGCCCACTTCTCTGAGCCTCTGAATTCTCCCTAATGTACCTCTCCGTGAATGAAGGCTAATTACATTTCTGAAAGATGTCATTAGTGTCATATTCACGCTGGGTTTCAGAGAGCTGGCATGCCACAGGGAGCGCTCCCTTAGGTGTCTTTCAGCTTCCCCATGCACAGTGCCACTGGTGAGGAGTGGGGTTCAAAGCGGCCGGGCTTTCTGCACTGCAAAGGGGAGCTCAGCCAGCAAAGCAGAGACGCTTTGCACTTTGTGGCGAGCAATCTCTTTCCTTGGATGTTTTGCATCCTTCATCTCCGGAGCTCATCATGGTTTACAAATATTAACTAATTAAGCCTCTCAGAGCTCCTGTGAGATAAGTAATTGCTACTCTAATGATTGGCATTATATCCACTCACTTCTCTAAGCGTCGGACAGTGCTTTTTCGCTACAGAGAAATAAGGAGGCAAATCTTAAGCATACAAAAAGATAAGCGATAGTTTTGGGTTATCCGGCTGTCTAACCTGCTGGCTGGTGGCCAGAAATCTGGAGCTACCATAGCAGGTACCTGTGGCATTGCTTTTGAGGCCTACGGTCAATGCTCCTCCCTCTTGTGTCCGTATGAACCCTGATGAGTTCTACTGACTTTGGTGGAGGCTTCCCCAGAGGGAAGAGAAACTAGAATTTGTCTATTTAAGGAGCTCATTGTTTGCATCACGGGTGGGATGGTGGTTCCCAAGGAAACAAGAAGAAAATGGTGGTCCCGCTTTTTCCACCCCACCACCACACCCCCCCACCCCACCAGGTGGTTACAGGGACAACATTCTGCTTTTACTCTTCCACTGCCCTCCTGTTCAGCCCAGTATGAGGCAGCCACCAGGCTTCCACAGGTGAGTACTGCTTTCAGGGGCTATTAGATGCTTGTAAAAAGAAGTCACGTATAATTCAGGGTGAAATGACCACCAAAATGCTTGTTCCTGTTGTACTGTGTTGCATTCTGTTGTCCTGGAGAGATGCATTAGCTCTGCTAGCGGGGCTGGAGTTTGCTGCCTCTGGAAGAGGTCAACTATCCCAGGTGGTCCCTGTGTCTGCTGGGAGCCTGACGTCCCCCTCTATATGCCTGTTTTTTTGGGGCGCTGCCATAAGCAGTGGGCTTTTGGGGGTGTTGCTGCTGTGGGCCAGGCTCCCTGCAGCTCAAAGGGGGCTGGTAAGGGGTGCTGCAGCCTGGCACTGTGTGCAGACAGTGAGTGACGTACTCGGCACTCTATCTTCCCATCTTCCACTCGAGCAACCACTTGATTTCATCGTGCTGTGTGACCCGAATATCAGATACCTCCTTGACCCTCTGTGGAAGGGTATGTTGCAGGCCAGGATATCCCATGAGCTTTTTTTTGGTTTTGTTTGATTTACTCTTTTTTTTTTTTTGCCCCCTTGCAAGTAAATTTTTGGCCGAAGCAGTAAATGGGAACCAGAAGGAAGTAAAACCTGTCTTTATATCGCGTAGGATGGATTGCAAAGGCTTTGTAGAGACGTGTTGGGGGTTTTGTAGAGACGTGTTGGGGGTGTTGTAGAGATGTGTTATGAGGAAAGGATGAGAGCCCTGGGTCTGTTCAGCCTGGAGAAGAGAAGGTTGAGAGGGTATCTTATTGATGCCGATCAATATCTAAAGGGCGGGTGTCCAGGGGACAGGGCCAGGCTCTGTTCAGTGGCGCCCAGTGACAGGACGAGGGGCACCAGGCACAAACTGGAGCACGGGCAGTTCCCCCTGAACGTGAGGAAGAACTTCTTTGCCGTGAGGGTGCCCGAGGCCTGGCCCAGGCTGCCCAGAGAGGCTGTGGGGTCTCCTTCTCTGGAGAGATTCAACTCCTCCTGGACGCGTCCCTGTGCCCCCTGCGCTGGGGGCACCTGTTTTAGCGGGGGGGTTGGACTGGGGGATCTCCAGAGGGCCCTGCCAGCCCCTGCCATGCTGGGATTCTGTGGGGAAAAAAAAAAAAAAAACAACACCCTGCTCAAAGATGTGTAGCACTGGTCAGTGCCACAGACCAATTTGTGGCCATTGGTGGGCAGCTGGCCTTGGAGGCGTTACACCAGAGGCCAACCATGCAGAGCTACCTTCACATGTATGTGGCTGTGCTTTGGAGGGGCGCAAGGGCAGACCGCCTCTTCTGTTTCATGCGCTGGTGTGAAATTAAAGAGGTTTTGGGAAAAAGGCTTCCCTAGCAAAGCTCAGCTGCTCTGGGAAATGTTGTACGGAGAAGCTAATTGTCCGAGGTGTGGGAATCCCAGGCTTTCCCACAGACTCTGCCTTTCCAGTCCCGGCCAAGCTGCCAGCTCTCTCCTGTCTGGAACAGCAGACGGACATTAATTGAGAGGCTGTGTTTAATTTTGGAGCAAAGGTAGGATCTGGGCTGTGAGACGGCTGCAGGGGGGGAACTGCTGTGTGCGGGGATGGACCAGAGCAGCAGCCTGGAGCTGCGGGCCCAGCCTGCGCCCTGAAAAGCAGGATAGGCTGGAGAGAAACGCAGCAGGGAGATTACTCTAGACGAAAGGAGGAGTGAGTCACAGACACAGGATCTGGGGCAGGGAGAAACCTGGACTGTGGCAGTCTGGTGGGTAGGAGAGTCCTAAACCGGTTCACTTCTGTATGTAGGGATAAGCCTAGGAACCTGCGTTTGCTCTGGCCCCGACCAGTCCCATCCGTGATGAGCTGGCAGGGTTTTTACGTAAACCTAAACCAACTTTAAAACTTCTATTTTCTCCTTATCAATAGCCATGTAAATCAAAAGCCGTCCTACTAAAGGCAGAGTCCTGGCAGTGCCCAGTAGCAAAGGGACAGGAGGCAGGAGCTGAAAGCCGGTAGATAGTCCAGCTGCTCCTGGTGTAGTGGTGGCTATCCAAAGGAGTGCCATGACTTTTCTACAAACGCCACGTGTCATTTGGCCGTATGAACGAGACCCAAATTTCTGACAGCCTCCCATAGCCTGTAATCAGCTGCAGGCCAGGGCTGCGTGTGTTCCCATGAGCGTCCCGTCTGTCCCAGCTCAGGGAACCGCAGCCTCCGGCAGCTGCAGGTGTCCTGGGGGGCCGGCAAGGCTTCCCAGTGTGCGAACGAGCACCTCGTCTCTCCGTGGTCGTCTAAGGTCAAGGCAGGAAAAGTGGAAGATAAACAAGAAACTTTTCTGAGCGTATTTAGACCACTTGAGGTTGCCCGTGCTCTAATGACACATTCTGTAGATTACAGAACCCGGTAATTACAGCTAATAAGTCCAAAATGTGTAATTATCCTGTAAGCACTTTGAGCTAGAAGGCAGAAATAAGCACGGTCGTTACATACTCTTTGGGTGATCTATCACTTTCCCCGTTCAGCATGCAAAATCTAGGAACAGCAGAAAACGTAGCTGCTTGTTTTCCCAGCCTCCATCCTCATCAGCACTGGGTGAAGGGATGAAGCCAGGTCGTTTTCCTGCATCCATTGCACTGCCAAAACGGTTCCAAAATCTGGTTTCCTTTCCTTAAGAAAGGTGATTCCTGATGAGCTTTTCAGATCTGGAGTGGGAGGCTCTTGAGGGGAGGTTGTGTTTGTTTTTTCTCCCTGATACTTTGCTTTCCTTCGTAATTAAAGTAGCTCTTTTGTCAGTCCCTGAATTTCTTTCCACCCTCCAGTTTTCCCAGAGTGGCTTCTTAACATTTCCTGCCTCTAATCAATACACAATTTATATGCAATAACTGTGTCCGGAGAATAGGGAAGCAGCTATTGGGGTTTCTCCTGTAACTTTAGCGCGCTGGAGCCGTTGACTGAAGGTCAATGCAAGCTTGACTATGACTGATTTTTACTGTCTTTGGGCAACCCATCAGCAAAATGCAAGCTTTGGAAAAACTTGACTCAGCGCAGGCTGTAACAGATAGCGCTATGCAACCTGCCAAGCACACTGTGAAGCTGGCTTCCTCGGCAGTGCTGCACACGGCAAAGCTTCGTCTTACACTTGTGCAACCCTTTCTGGTGGAAGGGGGGGACACCATGCCTCCACAGGGCATGATAGATATCCTGACAGATACTGTTTTCCCGATTATACAGGTAGTGGGTGCTTTGATAGCAGGTGAAGCTGAGCGAGGAGGAGAGCTCCACTAGGCACCCCTGGGGACTTCAAGGCAATTCTGCAGAGAGGACCTTGCGCTGGGGGAGCGGGCACCTCGTTTAACCTGCCTCCCGGCCAGGCTCGCACTCATCTGTCACTTGAGGTCCCGCTGTCACCTCTTCGGCATCCCTCCAGCTGTGGCTGTACCAGTACGGCTCCCACCAGGAAGGGGGACAAAAGGACAGAGGGCAGGAGGGGCAGGAGAAGATGTTAGCAAGGACCAGAAGAAGCCTCCATCTTCAGAAATGAAACTTTGGGAGATGGATGTCATCCTCTGTGCTCATGCGTACCCTAACCCCCCTGCGGACGTTGCCTGGGAGGAGTGGGTACATCCAACGCGAACGACCAAGGCTGCTCCACGCCATTTTCAGGTGTCCCGCGATGTCTCGCAGCGGGGAGATTGGCCAGGGATGCTCTGGCTGACATGCTTAACAAGCAGGGAGGCGCAGACTCACAGTCATTTGGCGTCTTATTAATCACATTTAATGTGTAGGTTGCTTTAGCGTTGATCATTTTCAAATTCCCTGTCAGAAAGGTTACCTGTATAATTACAGGTATAAATCTCAGGGACGTTCTTGCCAAAACAAATGGAGCGTCTCGCGCTCAGGCCAGGGATGAACCCAAAGAAGCCGTAAAAAGGGTTTGTAATGATGGACCAGGAAATCTGCACCCAGTGCAGGTCTGAGAAGAGCCGCCTGACTTCAGAGATAGATGAGGCATTTGGGTAGCTGGGAAGAGTTCCTGCAGTTGTCCTGACTTGTACAAAAGTAGGAGCTATGGATCCTACAAGCTTCAGGCATTACGAGATGCCCGAGTAGGCAGAGGCGAGGTACAAGTTTGTTCCGAGCTCTGTGGGTGCTGCAGGGAGGGATGTGGGTGACCTCGCCACCTTCTGGCACTGACCAACCGTGCCACTGCCGGTTTCTGGTCATTGATGGGAAAATCGGGAAAGGCTCCACTTCTGCCTTGTCTGCTGCTGACTCCAGCAGCAATATCCAGGCTCACGTTGCAGTCGGAGCTGGTGTTGGCAGTGTTTCTCAACATCGTCTTGAGCACCGCAGGGTGCAGGCTCAGGAAGGCGCCACATAATGTGCGAGCGTGGCGCTGAGAGCCCCAGTTAACGGGGCTGGATCAGGCTCACATGGTAAGGAGTCGTGAGGTGCTTCCTTCTCCTGAAGGGTCTCGGCTGTGGGTGAGAAACCTGAGGATAACCTGTTTATGAAACACGTCTTCTGGGAAGTGCTGGTAAATATACTTGGTTGGCAGCAGAAAGTTGTGGTGGTTTTAGTCGCTGGCTGAAAAGTGCATGTTGTTTGGTTCTCTTAGTGAAGAAAATGGAGCTGGGCCTATCTGCCTGGGTTTTTTTTTTGACATTTGAGACATGCAGGCTAGGTGCAAACTCTAATCAGAGCGTCATTAAGTTCACACATGCCCTTAGAAACCTCGCTGTTGGGAATGGTCTCTCCCCTGCCGCAACACCTTGTAAAACCAACTTCATGGCCTTTCTCCTCTTCAAATTGCAAGTGCCTCCTGAGCAGAGCAGGTCTTGAATGGGGATGTTCACCCTGCCTCATGCCCCTTGTCTCCTGATGGCCACGTTTGTCCACTTCCCCTCTTTCTGGAGAGGATGCTAGGTGAGTAGTTGGAAGGATAGATGCTGATTTGGGTTTTTGATCTGGCCCTGTGCTCAGCACTTGGGAGGATTAGTCACGGTTCACACTGTCATAATAAATTAAGGTGCAAGGACAACAGTATATTAGAAGTAAAATGTTCTGCATTAGCAGTAAGAAGAAATATTAAAGACTTGGTTGTTTTGGATTGCTAATTGCAGGATGTGTTAATTGCAAAGCAAGCAGTACAGGCTCTTATCTAAACTCCAGTGCCCATAGCTTACATTATGAGTAGCAAGAAGAGTACACGGGACATCATCTTGATGAAACCAAGACAAACATCTACAAACACTTAAAATACTTGTCTGAAACCATCCTGGAGTCTCTGTGGTATCGCAGTTAATCATGGTCCTCTCTAGAAGCGCTGCTTGGGTTTTGTCTTTTACACTTATGTTAGGCGCTTCCAGCTTTCTCATCAGCCTCATCTATAAATTCAGGCTCCTCTTAAATAAGACTGGTGTCACACAAAACCACTTCTCCCATCCCCATGCACTGTCTAACGATTGTTTCCCTTATCCCTTTATATAACTGAATCAAGCCTGACACTTAAAGCACTCCCTTAGGGAAGTTATTGAATTTAACAGGGCTGAAACCAACAGGGTTCTCGAGAAACGCTCTAAAAACCTGTGCAAGATAATGGAAAGCAATATCCTTTCTGTAAGTTGCTGAACCACCCTATAAAATTCTAGGGCAAGGATGAAATTGCGTAGGATTTTTTTGCCCATAAAGGCTAATTACAAGTAAATTTGCCCCAGTGCTTTTAGTGCTGAGCCCCAAAACCTCAGTGGATCCTGCCATCCTGCTTTCTCTTTCCCAGGCAGAAGGATGTTTTGGCTCTACTCCTTAGCAGTTTGTTCTCATTTTGATCCCAGCTGGGGTCTTGTCTAATCCAGACCTGCGGTACAGAGTTCTGCTGTGACTTGCTCCTCGAAGGGCTTAGTGCCCCACCTTCGCGCGGCTCCATGCTTGGCCATCTCTTTTTCTTGCCTCTTTTTTTTTTTTTTTTTTGGACTTCTGAAGGAAGCTTACTTGTTCTCTCTATTTCGGCTCAAGGGAGAGATAGTGGATGGGAGAGGAGAGGCAAGGAAATATGAGATGCTGTGAAACAGAAAGGGGGCAAGGATAACCATTCTCAAAGCTTTTCCAATCCTTTTCCAGGCTTCCCAAGCCAGGGAAAAGAACAAGCTTAGGAAAAGATGTTTTTCATTGGACAAGGAGGGTTGTGGAGCGTACAAAGCTTTGACACTACACGGGATTTTGTATTACATCGCCTGATAATTCTCCCAGGAGCCTGTGCAAATATCCTTGTGATTGAAAACTACGGAGCTACTTTGCTGGTATTTGCAATTCTTTTTATTCACGCCGACTTTTTCTTGCTGAGATCACTCACACAAAGGGCGAATAAATATTCAAAGTGCTCATGCCTGAAATGCTCCTGTCTATGTTATGAAATGTTCCTTTTATTATTTTTCTCGGTGCATTCAAACAATTTCAGTTGATGAACCTTAAAAGAAACTTCTGCATGCGAGGGGAAGGGGACTCAATAAGGGAAGAGAAAGAAGGATCACGTGGTGGTATTAATGTCATTACCCTACTCACCAAAGTGGGAAAAAAAAAAAAAAAAAAAAAAACACAAAACCCCGGCGGTGACTCAGGGACATCGGATATTAATCGAGACACTGAAACGAGTTCATTTAACACTCCTTGCACAGGTAGTAAATGTTTCATCCTGTTGACTTGTTTGTATGCGTGTTTTGTTTTGTGCTCTTTAACAAGAGGTGTTGGGGGGGGAAGATGCAGCCAAAATACTCGCTGTAAATAATTCAACTAGCTCTGCTCTGTTCTTTAGAGCCGTGCATATGGTGCCTATGTTTGAAAATGCGGTTCAGGCCATGCCCCCTTCTCTCCGAGGCGTACCTTAAAATCAGCTTTCAGCTGAGGGTGGATGTGATTGGAGATGGCATTGCGTTGTTCTGGGGGCAGAGTAGGTAAAGAAGCTGAAAAGGAACCATGAAATTCATGGCCTGGCACAGCTGAAAGCCCCATCCCTCCTGCTGGGGTCCTTCTCGGCAGAGGAAGGCCGATGTGGCTTTTTGCGTCAGGGGTACTAAAGCGTCTCCAGTTTAGTCGTAAGTCCAGTTTAGTCGTAAGCTTTCTCTCTCAGTGCCTGGAACCAGGAAGGGCAGAACTGGCTAAAGAGACTCAGGGGGTTGTCCTGAAACCATAGTGTCAGTCTGCATCCTTTTCTGTTGGTGGGCCAGCGTCCTGAGCTGCTCAAAGCCTGCTGCCTAGCCAGTGCCAGCCGTTTCTCATTGCCCGCCCCACACAAACGACACCAGTGGGCACAGCTGCCTATAGCCGTCCCGGCAGAATGGCCATGGAAATATTAATTGCTTGGAAAAAAATGAAGGCCTTTTGGTCTTTAAGTAGTAGATAGAAAGTTAGTTCCATTTCTGGAATTGTTTTTAAAATAACTCTTAGTCAAAGCATCCTCAGTTGAAGGATCCAGGACTGTAAGAGGGAGCAGACGTGTTTTGTTCTGCCACCTGGGGTGAGGTTGCTGATCTTTGCAAGCAATAGAGCTCCCACAATAAAACTTGCTGCAGGGCACCCAAAATAAAACTCCACTCCCCTGGGCTGCACCTTCGCCTCCAGAGCAGGCAGCAGGATGCTGAACGCGTGATCTCCTGCACCAGGGCTGGTCGTGTTCTAGACCATTTACCGAGTTCCGTGGTTTGGAAAGGAGGGTCTAATGCCTTGGCTGCGATGGGATCCTGGCTCTGGTTGGCAGGGACACACCGAGTCCCCGGTAAATCTCCATTCTGGGCTGCACCAAGAGGGTGGCAGAGACACCGGGTATGTGTTTTGGGGTTGAAATGCCCAAGTGAGCCAGCTGATGGTAGGCAGCACATAGCCTTTGATTGGCGTGTCCTTCCTGCTGGGACGAGCAGCTCCTACCCCGTGCCTCGGCATTTCTGCTTGCCTTCGAACCGAGCGATTTCTCTGCTCCTGGCTCCATGACAGTCGTAGATCGTGGCAGGTGGTGGGAGGAATAGGAAGAATGAAGAGACCATCTGAATAACTTGGGGCGACCTTCCCAGCGTGACCAGTCGGGCCGGGTCTGGCAGGGCCACACCATTTCCTCATTACTGTGCCTACAGAGAACTCAGATGTCCAACCTCAACTATCAGTATTTTGCGTTTCCTGGGCAACCCTGGCTTTAACAGCCTTCATAATGACATCATTTGGTTGAAATGAGCATGCATGATCTTTTGATTACTGCTGGAAGTATAAATTAGGTTACTCTCCCCACCCCCAGCCACTTGAAAAATAAACGCATTGGAGGGAGAGGAGGGGGAGGAAAAATAACCTCAGAAGAGGGTAAATGGAAAAATCAATTTTTACATTAATGGAGTCCTCGTTCAGCATTTCTTCTCTTTATAGATTTAGATAACAGTGATATCTTAGTTCCACAGAGCAAGGAAATTAATTACTTACTAATGGCGCAATTCAGAAATTAATTTATGTTATCCATTTAAATGTGTCGTCATTAATCAATTTAAAGGAAGGGACCTGTAAGCCAGCACCATCTGAACTGACTTATGTTGCCAGAGGACTCCCCCTGCCCCCTCCTTGCTAGAAAACGCATCATTCCTGCCACCTGCAAGCTGTTGTGCCTCAAAGCGCTCTGGCATCCCCGGCAACGCAAGAGAGAAAGGAGATTCCTCAGGCCGGAGGCACGGGCCCGCCCTTGGCGTATATCCCTCGGTATGGACTGATGCCGGGGCGCTGCAAAGTTTTTTTTATGGCTCTTTTTCATCTTTAAGTTACTTGAAGTCCTGGTCTGAGGTTCAGTCATTTTTTTTCCCCATTTAAAAAGGGGATGTACGGGAAGGGCGCGTGCTCTCCCGAGGCAGCTGCCTCGCCTTGGGATGTTTTTGCTGCTGGCTTCCCAGCAGGTCTTGGCCAAAGCGTGGAGTTTTAGCACACTGTGAGCCCCCAACAGCATTGCAATGGGGCAGCTGCCTTAGGAGGGTGATGACTAAATCATCACAGAACAGATTGTCTGGCTTTAATGCTGGATTTAGGTGGGAAGAAGTAATATATTGCACAGGGCTCTTCTTTTTCCGAGTAAGGCTTGTCCCAGGCTGTAAAGGGGAATCCCGTACCGCGCAGTAAATCATGAATAAACTAAACAGCGCTGCTCAAATTCTCCTTGAAACACCTAACGTTGCAGTATGTCGCCGCTTTCCATGCCCAGCTTCTCAGGCTTTTCCCTGGCAGGCAGGAGTCTGAGCTAATGGTTTACGCTGTTTGTGTTATTAACGCCTCCAAAATTGCTGGATCTGCCGCGTCTTTCTCCCTGTGCTCTCAGGACCAAGTGGCAATGCTGATGGCTTGGGAAGACAATCTGCTGAAGCATCCTGTGTTCGAATCCTGTTTGGACTGCTACTATAAGAGAGTGATAGCCTGAAATGATATATTGTCATGCTAATTTCTGTGATATCCCACTGTAAAATAGAGGGATGTGAAAGCCTGCAATTTGAGACCCTACTGTGGTACCTATGTATCTGTATCTCTATTTATATATGTGTTATTTCTTTCTTCTCCCTCCCCTCCCTTTTAAGTAATGCTTGCATTTAACATCTACTTCAGTAATAATGCTTCTTTATTAGGTCCGGAAAACTTCAGACGTGTGCCGATGGTAAACCAAAGCCTCTATCTAGCTAAGAGTTTCAGATTAATTTCACGTTCTTTCTCAGCGTTTTGTTTTTCCAAACCATTTGCTGCGCGGCTGCCCACATCAGGCAAATTTCGGACTGAAAGTTCTCTTTTGTTGAGCTAAAATGCTTTCTCTGTGAAACGCTGAGCAGTGAGGGCTAGAGGCAAGTAAGCAGCAGGTTGCAGAATTAATCAAGAAATCATTTAGCACCTGCAAATAAGTACTTGTATCTGAAGTCTTTATTCTTTTTTCCTACGTTTTTCCTTTGTTCTGGATAAATCTCTGGCTTCAGAGCAGAAAGACTGGGGAGAAGCGGCTGAGATTTAACGACTCAGTTTGACTTTGTGCCGGAGCAGATGATGGGGCGTTCTCACTCTCCTTTTTTGCTGGTTGTGGTTGGTTTGGAGTCACCAACTTCTGGTAACCCAGAGCTGGGAGGCGGTGATGATATCCCTCTTACCCCCCTTTCCAAAGTGCTCGTGTGCCCTACGCGTTATAACAAGCCTTCAGTTCATCCTGGCCTTTTTGGAGCCAGAGAGTGCCAAAAGGTTCCACACCCTCCAGCCCAGCCCTTGAACCTCCTGCACCTTACTGCACTGGTAAGAAGTAATTTTTTGGTGTGATTTCTTCCGTGCAACAATCCCTTTCTCTGATAGTCCATAAGTCATGGAATAACCTTGGCGTGGGTTTACTGGCTGGGCTGCGGAGGGTTTGATGTAGGAGTCAGGCCTTTATTCATTGCCAAGCGAAAGGGAAAAAAAAAATAGTAGTGTAAAAAAATGTTAGTATATATAAAGCATTCAAAAGCCTTTTGCTTTCTCTGATGTAGAAATTGAGAAGGAAAGATAAACCTGAGTTAAAAGCCTCGCCTCTCAGATGTTTACTGCTGATTATCTTCACCCAATTTTCAGAATCCTGGTCCCTTTTTAGGATGAGAGGAGAGCAGTCTTGGGGATTGACAGCTAGATTTTTATCCATTTTCCTCCTCTTTCCTTCCCTCCCCGTCCAGCAGCTGCAGAATACTTTTGCTGTGTCTTTTTCCGGTGCACTGGAGTTGCATGGAGGCAGCTCCATAAAATCATCATCCAGGTCCTTGATCGCCCTCACTGCTACAACCCGTGGAAGTAATTTTGAATTGCCCTCGCCCCTGAGCTACGAATGAACGGCTCATAACAGCCCTTGTGGGATGGACGTGTGCTGGTCCAAGTCTGTCTTGTCCCCAAACTGCTATGGCACGTGGGCACGTGGGAGTAGCAAAAGATGTAGCACTCACTAGTTACTGCACAGCAGCAAGGTAACGTTTCTGGACAGCGGGATTCAGTGCTGCCCCGGCACGGGACGCGGGCCCTTTATATCACTAAAAGCTTAGATTCTGCAGATTCGCTTATAAAATAACCCTGAAAGCATCCCTAATCGGTGAGGCGGGGACAGAGCAGGGTGTTTTCTTGGCGCTGCTTCTCTTTGACTCGGTTGTTCTCCTTTGCCGGGTCTAGAGGATTGTGCCCCAATTTTTCTCGCATTTGCGGTGCGTGCCACCAGCAGTCCTTGTTGCAGGGAAGGGAGCACACTGGTTTGGAAGTTAAATCCCTCCCTCCCGCTAGCAAAGATCCGGAGACTCTTCGGACCCTCAGGGTCCAGCAGGGATCTCTGCTTCCAAAATCTAACCTGTGCTACCACCTGCGACGGGCTCTCAAGATTCTCGTATGCTCCCAGCTTTGACAGCTGCCCCTTGCGTCAGATGCAGGACTCATTGCTGATGTCAGTGACATGCAAGGAGGACAATCGCGATCTTACGCTTGCCTGAAGAAAAAAGATATTCCCAAAACTGCGGTAGCATGGGGAAAATGCATTGCAATAAGCTACCCTGTCACGGTTTGTAGGCCGAAGGCAGAGTTTTGCAGGCAGAGCGACTCTTCCCGCGTGCATGTCGCTGCTGCAGCATGACTGAGCCTGCAAGGGAAGGGGTGAGGTTGCAGAGAGCCGTCTTCTCCCACCTCCAGCCGCATTGCTGCCCTCAGGTGCTCGCTGTCATCGAGGGTTGAAGTTGTAACATATGGTGAGATTTAGTGTTTGAGCTGCGCTGAACGACGAGCCGCCTCTGGGCTTGGCAGCGTGCTCTCGACCCTGCAGCCCTGGGGTCGGAGGTGCTGGTGCGGTCATTGCCGTGGCCTCAGTGGGAATGGCCACGCCGTCACTGCTGCGTGCACCTGTGGAGAAAGATGGTGTGGGCATTTCTGCACCATCCCCAGTCAACTGGAGAGAGGTGGGGGGGGTATGGGGAGAGACTGCCCAGCGAGCACGGTGTTGGTGCTATTTCAGCCTTCATAGCTGAAAGCTGTCCAGAGGCAGGGAAGATGTATGAAGAGGTGAGAGGGGAAGCAGAAAATAAACTGGCAGCCAGCCCTGCCTGGGAAGCGCCAAGCTGGCAAATAGGGCCTGGGTCAGCAAGGGTAGGTGGCTGCACCTCTTGACTCAACAACTTTTCCGCTGGCAGCTTGGGGACCAGAAGCAGGTTTTGTGGTCCTTGCTACCTGTCTGTCTTTGCTGTTGTGTTAAGTCAAGTCCTGCTGCAGGGATATAATTTGACCAGCCAGGAGGCTTTGGAAATGCTGCTTGTCTCCTCCTGCAGTGGGTGTCATCGTCACTGCAAGGAGCGGATCTTGGTAGAGCTTCGTCTCTCTAATCCCATACTGTGTCCCCGGTGACAGCTGCAGTGGTGCAGAGCAGAGNTGGGGGGGGTATGGGGAGAGACTGCCCAGCGAGCACGGTGTTGGTGCTATTTCAGCCTTCATAGCTGAAAGCTGTCCAGAGGCAGGGAAGATGTATGAAGAGGTGAGAGGGGAAGCAGAAAATAAACTGGCAGCCAGCCCTGCCTGGGAAGCGCCAAGCTGGCAAATAGGGCCTGGGTCAGCAAGGGTAGGTGGCTGCACCTCTTGACTCAACAACTTTTCCGCTGGCAGCTTGGGGACCAGAAGCAGGTTTTGTGGTCCTTGCTACCTGTCTGTCTTTGCTGTTGTGTTAAGTCAAGTCCTGCTGCAGGGATATAATTTGACCAGCCAGGAGGCTTTGGAAATGCTGCTTGTCTCCTCCTGCAGTGGGTGTCATCGTCACTGCAAGGAGCGGATCTTGGTACAGCTTCGTCTCTCTAATCCCATACTGTGTCCCCGGTGACAGCTGCAGTGGTGCAGAGCAGAGCCCTGTGGCAGGAGGGCTTAGGGCAATTTGTTCCCTAGCTGAAGCTAGTCCCTAAGGATGGTTACCAGCTTAAGACCCGAAAATAGGGTCTTTTTATGACTTCCTAGCCATTTCTTTCTCTTCCTTCAGTCTTAACATAGCAAGATCTACGAGGCCTTTGTACGTATTGCTGCAAACCAGTTTCCCCCCCTCCCTAGCTGCAATATTTAATCTAGCAGGTGTTATCCAACATGATTACCTGGAGGTACATCTTGAAAATAAGAACCGAGCCCCATAAATCAGGCTGTTAAAACGCAGGAACCGGATCCCCGGTGAAGACAATAAAACATCTCAGCCTGAAAATGGGCTAACGCGTGGGAGAAGAGGACTTCGTCATGAAGAGCCCTCAGGACAGGGCTGTCCCCTCACCCTGTTGTGATGAAGTCCTCTCACTCATCTTCAGGATGGGTGAGCATAAGGCACAGCAAAGCCTCACAGCAGCAAATGATGCGCTACAGTCAGAAATGTTACGGGGAGCAGGTGGAGGAGGCCAGAGGTAATTTCCTGTAAGCCCATCACTTTCCCCTCTGTCTATAACTTATTTAGACAACTCAGGTCCTTGCAGGCTGTTCTGTTCCAGTGCTGCTGGGGGATTCCCATGATCTGCTCCTCCTCCCAAGCCACTCTTTCGGCAGGGCTCGGGCTCCTGAGGGCTTAGCAATCAGCCTGGCCCGTCAAGCCGTCTTTGCTTGCTGCTGCTAATCGCTCTGAGGGTGTTTGCTGAGACAGTCTCTTCGGCAGCACACAAACTTCATCTGCTAAGAGGCAGCAGGCATCTCTAACACCATTTTGGCCCGCACCGCTAATTAGCTTGCGTGAAACATGGCTCCATTTGGTGTAACTAGCTGCAGCATGGAGGGCGGCTCAGCACCAAATAAATGATGGGTTGGTATGGCGGCTGCCAAGAGCGTCAGCTGGATCTGCAGGTTCACAGGTCTGTGAACGTGACTTGTCTGCCTGCCTGCCTGCCTGTGGCCAGGGAGGGGAAAGGGGAGAGAGAGGGTGGCTGAAGGAGGAAGACACTTGGAAGATGGTTCAGCTGGAACCTGGACCCTTCAAGTGACAGTGATAAATGTTGCATACTCTGCCACTAAGCAGGCTGAACATGTGGTAGGTGTCTACCAACGCTTCCTCTGAATGCACTTATCTCATAAAAATGAGTTCTCCAGTGTATTTGACAAACCTTGATTGATTTTCACCCTGCCTACCTTTCTGGTTCTTGCCTCTCACAAAATCACAGTGTACGTAACAGCTTTCTCCAAGGCAGAAGCCTCTGGAGCAGCGTTAGCTTCAGCAAGAGGAAGGGCTGGGACCAGCTCCTTTGGATGCGGATCTTTTTGGACGGCAGGCACCCCACTCCACCTCTAATGCCAATGTCCTCCCCATACCTTCAGCGCTCTCCAGCTTTACCTATCAGCCAGTTAAGCTACATCCTCGCAAAAGTTTTAGTGTAAACTCATCGCAGTGGAGCTATTCAGCCCTCCAGGACGCCAGAGAGGAGACTTGCAAAGGGATGGAGTTACACAGGACACACCTGCGCCTGCAGGAGCAGCACTAAATGCCCCTGTATGATAAAAATACCTTTTTATTAGGCACAAATAGTCTAAGTTCAGAGGCTGAGCAAGCCAGACTGAGAAGGGAAGAGTCAGAGAGATAGGATCACCTTCCACAGGCAAGGTGTGACTGTGCAGCTGGGGAGCCTTGTTCCTGTCTCAGGTGAGATCAGGACACAGAGCGCCCATCAGCAGCCCATAGCTAGGAAAAAAATGCTTGTGTTGATAGCAGGTGCTATATTTTGGTGTATAAACCTTACAATTTATCCATGAGAAAGGGTCCTGTGATGAAGTAATAACCCAGATTATCGACACATCAAGGTAACGTGAGGAAAAGCTCTTCTCCAGCGCCTCTATCCCCTCTCATTTCTCCCAGAGCTCACCTACCTCTGCGGTATTAGGTAGTGCTGATGAACAGAGAGCTCCTTTTTAAACACTGGTGCTTTCAAACCAGTTGCGTATCCTCAAAGTTACGGGAGAGAGAGAGGTGCACAAAAATACAGCATTTGCAAAGCGTTCTTCAATCGATAAGCAATTTAGCAGTAGAATACCCTCTCTGGGAAGAAGCACCTTAAGAAGCTGAAAGGTACACCTGGAGCCGCTTAAATGAAAGGATCTTGTTAGGAAGGCCTAATTGGGCTGCCTTAGTTAGCCCACCTGTGAACAGGTTTGTAGCTGCAAGAACTTATAAAAGCAGGATTGAGGCACTCATGAAGTTTTCTGCTTTATCTTGGAAGCTGTAGTTAGAAGAAACTTGAAAACTTAGGATGGCAGGTAAGAAATATTTGGAGGTTGTGGATGCAGGAGCAGATTTGAGCTAATTAGATTCTTGGAGGCCCGCTGCTCTGTTAAGAAATTCTTCTGGTTTAACTTACATGTAAGTAAAGACACTGAGCTAGATGCAACGTTTTTGGAGCTCTCTAGGGCTGGGAGCAGGCTGTCTTTTCTCTGCCAAAGAAATATGTTTGGGAATGAGCTGGGATCCAGTGTGCTCTGTTGCAGGATGGAGATGAAACGGTGTTTTTTATCGCCGTATTTCTAGGAGAAATTAAATGAAACGTGGAGTAAGAGATGCTTACCTGAAGAGCTAAGACTCTGAAAGTGGCACAACTCTTATAAAACTTCTTTAAAAAGGACTTTGCGGTGCTGGTGGGGCTTCTTCTGGGCTGTGAGGGTGACTTCAGGGCACCGCAGCTCTCCTGTGGTGCCTGCAGCTGGGACAGTTGCGAGGGCCAACTCTGCGTATGCTGCAGAGACTAAAATAGGAACAATTAAATCTTCAGAGGTTGCTTGCACTCTTACAAACTCTGGTGTTTGGTCACCAAGTGAAGCATGTGAATAAAACGTGCATTTCATTTTATTTTATTAATTGCTGTAAACTACTGGGGAAGGAGTCATTTGGGGCTGGATTCTCTGTCTGGAGGGTCCAGAAATGTATCGATTTTGCTGGTAGGGGCTGGCTCCCTGGGGAGCAGAGCGTGTTTGCCTTGGGTGCTTCTGCGTTCTGCTAGATCAGGTGATGACCCTGGTTCAGTTTTGGCTCCAAGGTTAGGCCAAGACTACAGCTGTAGCTGGTATCTAGCTAATATTAGCGTGCCGCTGGTGTTAGTGCAGTCTCCTGGTCCATCTTTTTCACTTATGTCTACCTTTCGTTATGGAACAGCAGGTAAAAATGCTAGATGTGCTGTAAAAACGCTGCTCGGATCAGCCTTCCAGGCGAATGGTAGTAAGGACAGCAGTGACTATCTGTTTTCTTTTTATTTTTACCGTAGCTTCTTCTGATTTATGGCCCAAAATGCATTCATTTAGTTAAATTTCTTCAGGCACAGCTCTGCGAGCACACCCCAGACCCGTAGCCGTGCCAACTTCTGGGGCATCCAACAGGCTCTCCGAGACATTCACCCATGGCTCGGAGGTTTCCGACTCCTCCGAGAGGCTCTCTGCCCAAATAAAACCAGGTGCCCATGGTACATGCATGGTACGCGAGCTGGCTGTCTAGCCTGTTGCGCTGTGTCTCATGTCATTCTGCTTTCCTCTTTTGAAGCCTGTCGGATGAAGGCGGATTGACTTCTGCCGGCCCAGCTCCCTGGGGCACCCTGCTCTCGCCTCCACATCCAGGGCCTCCCTCTCTTCGTGAGCAGGTGCATCCTGCTCCTCCCTGCAGCCGAGACACGCGCGGGAGCGCTCTGCTTTTGTCGGCGGTCTGCTCAAATCGGTGGTGCATGCCCACTGCTGGAAGTTGTGTTTGGGGTAACTGGATGTGGATACTGAGCGAGTAGCTGGATTTTTCTCATTTAGACCCAGTAGCTGTTACAGTGTTTGAGAAACTTGGGTGTTTTTACCTCTCTGGGGTTTGAGGCGGATTCCTGTGCCTTTTCATTGTTGGTTCCTTGACTGCTGCTCGAGGTCCTTGTTAAACTGATTTTATAGAAACTCTCACCCCTGCTCCAGACTCCTCTGCTGGTAACGGGGTTGCCTGTATTTTTGAGGCTATTGCAGGCCAGACTGTTTGCAGCTGCATGTTGCTTCTTTTTTTTTTTTTTCTCTTCTTAAAATAAAACCTTCTTTTTTCTTGTACAGCATTGTGCCACCAATGCAGCGCCTGTCTCGCTTTCCCAGTGATAGGCTAATAAATTGAGTTTTCCTGCAGGAGCGGGGGTAGCCTCTCAGCCATGAATATCCGTGTGATCCCAGCCATGAAAAGTGGTGTTAGAAATCAAAGATGATGAAACCTTTTCATTAAAAAAAAAAGAAAAAATTGGATTGACTATTGCTATCTCTTCTCTGTTCCTCACGAGAGTGCTCTGTGAATTCCCCTCTGAGCAGATCTGTCAGTTTGCGGGTACTTGGGGCAGCACTTGTGATAATTTATCTTCAGTTATTTTATTTCTACTGGTTTCTAAGCTAATAACAAGTGATGAGGGCTCATCTCCTGCTCTGGGCACCTTCCTATTACTTAACTAACAATTAATAAGCCAGATAATGAAGTGTTTCTCCCACACAGGAATAAATACTGACTCTCTTAAACTGCAGCAACATAGCACCTCCAATCTGTTCAGAAATTGCCGCCGGTGCATGGTTTGGTAGCCTGCTTATGAAGAGGTATTTCTCCTGGCGTGCAATATGAGAACTGTGCTTGGTTTAGTGGTTTCCAGGCTGCGTCGAGTAAAGTTTCTCGCCCGCTGAGCCCACTCGGACTTAGGGACCCTGCTACAACAGCATGGCCACCCGTGGCATCGCCCTGGGAAACTGGCAGCTTGCGAGCGTTGGCTTTGCTGTCTTGTCTCTCGGGGACGCCGCTTTGCGTGGGGAGAGGGAGAGCAGCAGGTCTGCAGACTGGCTCCTTGTAGGGGCTGTGTGGGAGGCTGCGGGTCTGTTTGTTTGCAATACGCTTCTTTAATTGCTAGAGAATAGGAACGGTGCTCTTTTATTACAGTGCATATACATCAAAGTAAACACATTAACTCCATATAAACATTTAGTTGCTGAAAAGCCTCTAATTAGGAGTTTTCACCAGCAGGCATCCACTTACTTATCTTGGCAGCATCTCCTGTCCCCTCCTCTCCACCCACTCCCCGTGTGTCCTGGAGGAGGGCCCGTACTTTGAGCTCTGGAGGGTGAGGAGGAGGGTGATGGCTTCGCCGCGCTGCTGGGAGGACGCAGAGAACACTTGTGCTCTCATGACCGGTCTCGTGTGCTCTCCCTAATCCTGTGAAGAGGCTCCGTGCGCACCTCACGTGAGCCACGGGCTATTGTGTGTTGTACTGGGAGGAGTCCTTGGTGGTTAATATGCCATGGCAGGATGATCGTCACACCTGGGAACCTTTGACATCCCGCTGTGCCATCAGCCCCGCGCTCCAGCATCGCATAAGCTGGACTGCAAGCTCCCTCAGCGTGCAATTGTCCCTTTAAATATCCTTTTCCCCGCTGCCGCCCCTGAGTCTTTTGATTGTTTCACCTCAATCTGTCCTTTCAAAGACTTAACCCCTGCAGAATATTGCTGGTGGCGGTGCATACTTTTTTGACATCCAGAAGTGTGCTAGACCACTGAGCTGCCATTTGGAGAGATCAAATGATTCCCATGGCTTTACAATTGCGACATGAGCCTTGAGGGCTGGAGGAAGTGAATAGTCGTGAGCTGAAAGCTGCCCCTTTGAAGTTTGGGATTTCTGGAGATGTCATCTTTTATATATATCACCAGCTAGGTTGCTTTTCATTTTGCTTGACTGTTATTCTTGTCTAGATTCTTGGAGAGCAAGACTTTACTTCAAGGCAGAAGGGCTGATCAGAAAGATATACGAGCCCAGGTGCTTACATGTTACGTATCCCTTTGAAATATGATAGTTCAAATTTTTCAGAAATAACAGTACGCTAATGCCTTGTGCATTCATACACAGTGCTGCTCTCCTGCACGAATGTAAATCAGCACATCCCCGATCTGCTCATGCGGGAAAAACCTGTGCTTGGTCTGGTTTGAGTTGTGCCAAAGCCGAGCCCGGCTTCAAGCCGGAGGTGCTTTTGCAAAGTCGCGGAGGGGATCAGCATCAAAACCTGTGAAAGGCATGCCTTGCTGTCCCCATGTAATGGGCATAACCGCTGACGGTGGATGCTGACGTGGAGCGGTGCGCACCCAGCCCCTAACAATGGGGTCTGAGTGTCGCTCGTTCGTGGGGCTGTTGGAAGGACTGCCGCAAGCAAAGTCATGTAAGCAAAACTGAATGACGGTGTTTCGAAGGTCTGTGTGTTTTCTCAGCTGGGGGTCATCTTGTGCTGCCCAGGCATCCCTCACGTTAGAAGCTGGGGGACTGACTGCCGGGTGTTTTTGCTATTGGGTGGGATATGACGAAGAAGAGAAACAAATCTGCCTTTCAGTCCTGTGCTTTTATCGCTTTGTTTACATCCTATCCTCAAAAAAACCCCCCAGACACGGGGTAGCATTGTCTGATGCATTTTGTGAAGACCCAGTGCTGTTTTGCTGCCTCTTGGCCCTGGTGCCGACATCCCTACCTTGCTCTGGCATCAGGCTATTGAGGGGCCTGCTCCCTGCATCACTGGTTTGGGGTTTTTTTCCCCCCATCTTTCACCTTTTCATATGCCAGGGTGCTTTTACACCAGTAATTGTTGGTGTTCTCGTGGTTGGTGTTCTCGTGGTTAACATCTGATCCGGGGAGAGAGGAGCTGCTCTGCATCCTGCAGCATGCATCCGCCTGGTCTGCTTGGTTATCAGCCTTGGGTTTGCGGGATGTCGCTGCGGGAACAGAGCCTCATGTCAATCTAGCACGAGCACTTCTTGGCCTCAAAACCCATCTGAAGGTGGTGTGGCTGGATGTGAACCTCCTCCAGCTTCTGCTTCTCAAAATCTTTGATCGAGCAGCAGTCCTGACCAGACGCTGCAAGAACGTAACAGGCTCTGCCTGCATGAATACAGACTTAAAGATGTGCTTTAGCTGAACAGGACTAGCTAAACAAGATTTTTTCCTTGCTGGCTGTGACCGAGATACTGTGTCTGAAGATACCTCTGTGGCCATGGTCCTTGGTGGAGGAGGCAGGAGCTCTGGCAGGTGAGCAGGCAGGAGGAGCTGCAGTAGCAAAAGCTGCGCAGAGACTCCTCCGTCAGGCTCCCATGTACATCCATGCCTGGTGCCTTTGAGGAACTCTTGGACAAAACAAACAAATAAATAAGTCAGTCCCCTCACACACAGAGCAGTGGCAGGTCTGGATTGTCTGGAGAAGAAGAAATAATTCATAAGCTTTGGTTTAATGTTCCTGTTCCCTTTTTTTTTCCTACAGCTGCCACCTCCCTGCCTTCCATCACTGTCATCTAAATGAATTTACAAGGAAAAGAAAATAGTTCTCGCTAATGTTCTCACACAAATGAAACATTAGCCAGAGACAAAAAGAAAATAATGGATTGTGAAAGCAAACCCCCTCTGAGACAGTCTGAGCTTTATCAGGAGCAGCCTGGGAGAGGAACCGGGGGGAGAGGGGAGGAGAACGGAGCAGCCTGGAACAACAAATGTAGCGTTTATGATAATTATCCACATTTTAATCCCCGTTTCCAACGAAGCATTCACTTCCTTTAATTAGTTCTCGATTAGAAGGAGATTATCTAATAAATTGTACAAATAAAGAGTGGTTATCTTTGTGGTACTCCTGCACACGGAGTTCTGAATGGATGGGGATGTGGGGATGGGGTTTGAGACGGGCGAGAGCATGGGAAACCTTGCTTTGCTTTTCCCTCGGCTGCCACGTTGGCCGTCCCTGGCATTAGCGATGTGGCCAGTGAAGTAAATCCATAATTAAACTGAGTTGGCATGTACGTGGAAGTTTTACGTGCACAGACGCATGGAGCATTTCCAGTATGATTTGCAGGGACGGGGGGAAGAATAAATAAAACCTTATATTTTATTTAAGAAGTACTTTGCTGAAGATAGCGGTGAATTTTTATTGTGCCATGTGCTTAGAGAATGTAATTTGGGGTGTCTGCATGGCTGGTTGGACGGGGCCACCTCAGCTTTTTCCAGGTGATCTTTGGAAACGGCGTGTTGAGAGTCTGAAAGATTGATGCGTGTGTGTCATCTCAGTGCTGCTGTGCAGAGAGGTCTCTGGGTGATGTACGCAGAAATTGGACAGGTGAAGTCAACAAAGGCAGCTTAACCTGCGCTTGGGTTCCAGCAGAATCCCTTACCCTGCCTGGGGAGGGCTTTCATCTTGTGTTCTTTGACAGGTCCTCGCTGTTGACCCGAGCTGGCCGGCTGAGGTCCCTTCGTGGACAGAGATCAGAAATGGGTGCATCTCGGGTGAGATTTTTCCCCTTTCTCTTTGATCTTAAGAGGAAGTCAGCTAGGCCCCAGAAGTGCTTGCTGCTTCTCTGTTATCTATGGGGAGAATGTACAGTAGCTTCCGTGGACAGAATGACGCACTGAACATCTGCAGCAGGACAAATGCCTCTCTGCCATGGTTTTCGTAGTAGGTGTTTTCCACCCCTCATCTCTCTAGCTCGCTTGAAACTTGGGTGCGAGAGTTTCTGCTGGCCTCTGCCAGCGAGCCAGCCCTCAAACCTAGCATTCCGGTGTTTGTAGGTTGTGCTAGGTGGATGTTGAAAGATAGTCAGGACTTCTGCTCTTAGGAGGATGGTCTTTTAATTGTACATCTTGCCCAAGTGCAAAACCAAAGCTGTGCCAACAGATTGGTCTGCGGACCCTCATTTGCTTCTCTCATCAACTCTGATAATGAGTTACCTGTGCTGTTTCGTAAGGTTTTCAGAGTGGGCGGGGGGGACGCGTTATGGTGGGGCACATGTTGTGTCGCACTTGCCCCGTGCGTGGTTTTTCATTGTCTGAGTTATGTACGTGTGTACTGGCTGTTCGGACAGGATTTCTGGCAGACTGAGTCAGGTCTAACACCTTCTGCTGTCTCGGTCCAGCTGCTTTGAGTAGCCTTTCAAAGGCTCTACGGGACCCCCTTCTTGCTGAGCTAGTAGGTAGCTGGATTTTGACTCCAGCCTCTGCTGCAAAGTAGAGCCAGATACTGGACTCGAGCTTCTTGGAAAATTTCTTGATTTCTTTGGGGAAGAAGTGCTTTCCAGAATTGTGTCAGAGCTACGACTGGTGTCAGCATTTCTGAGAAGGCAGAGTGCCTTGGTGCGCTTAGTATTGAGTCCAGCTGGATGGGTTTGACTGAAGGTGAAATCCAGCATGTTTGCGGTGAGGAGGCTCTGGGATGCCTTCATCGGCAAGGCAGCTAGGTTGTGCAGTCACACTGCGGTCTGGCTCCACCTCTTCTAATGATTTTCTAGACCCACAGTTGAGCAGTCAATAGTTTCGTTGTCTGGTTTCAATCCAACTTGACAGGGGAGTAGAGATCTTGACGATACCGAGTTCACGTGTGCTCCTGCCGGCACAGATAAATGAGTCTGTAGCACCCTCTGACATTGACTGCTGCTGTTGCCTCTTGAACACAGGCCGAGGGTTGGGTGGTGTGCTCCAACACAGTGTTGCTGGACTGAAGGATTTTCTCAGCATCTTGCGATGTCTCCCGCAGATGTGATAGGACCAAGTTTGCCCAAACTGTGGTGTAATGAGAAATGAAGGCGGAGAACTGGGGAGGAACTTGGCAGGAGCGAGAGGTTGGGCATTGTCTGGCTGGGTTTGTATTTCAGTCAAGGACGCGTCCTGCGTGTGTATCTGCCCAAAGTGACCTCCCTATCGATCGAGGTGGTCAATAGGCAGCTACTTAAGAATAAAGTTCCGTTTTCTTTTCTTATTTCTTCTTCTTTGCTTCAATTACCTAAGATAGATAAGCAGCTGTAGGCCAATTAGAAAACAATTACCCGCCGTAATCAATGCTGGTGTGGAAAAAGGGGGAGGGCGAGCGTTAAAGCTGAAGAAATGTCTTAAAACACAGTGCCGAGGTAACACTATACGCAACTCCATTCTTGAAAGGCCTTTGTCTTAACTTTTCCAAGGTAAAGAGCCAGAAATGCCTGTGCACCGAGGACTTTCGGACCAAAATGAGACAAACCAGATGAAAAGAGTATGGAAACCCTTTGCACCCCCCAAAAGGGCAAAGCTAAGGACTTCAGGGTAGCCTAAGGAGGGGGGACAGCGGAGATTTTGAGCAAGTCCTTCCATTTTCCTGTGCTGGCTTCATCTGGGAGAAAACAATCCCAGTTTTATGTAGGTGGTAATGGGCTCTGCACTGGCTATTACCGCTCGCCAATGAGATCTTGCAATGGTAATGGATAGCTGGATGAAAATATCAACTTGGTTCTCAGCGGCAGTCAAAGGACATGAAGAAAATGATAGAAATTACTGGAAAAGCAGAGAACAAAGCAGCAAACAGCATTATGCTGTGACAAGAGGGTGCATCCACGTCATGAGTGGCTCTCTGCCTGCCTCTGCCAGGAGACAGAAGGATGGGGAAAGGTTCGTGGAGAGGCAAGAAAGGTAATGGGGGTATAGAAATGCTTCTTGACGAGACTGGCTAAATAGGATAGGATTCAGAGTTAATGAGTAGAAACGATTGCTGCCTGCTTTTTCCAATAGGAAAGCTTGCAGGTATCAAGTAAAACTAGAGGTAGCACATCCGAGGTGGGCTGGAGAAGGTTGGTTTGGTTGCGTTTGTGGGTTTTTTTAACGTGATGANGATCTGCTCATGCGGGAAAAACCTGTGCTTGGTCTGGTTTGAGTTGTGCCAAAGCCGAGCCCGGCTTCAAGCCGGAGGTGCTTTTGCAAAGTCGCGGAGGGGATCAGCATCAAAACCTGTGAAAGGCATGCCTTGCTGTCCCCATGTAATGGGCATAACCGCTGACGGTGGATGCTGACGTGGAGCGGTGCGCACCCAGCCCCTAACAATGGGGTCTGAGTGTCGCTCGTTCGTGGGGCTGTTGGAAGGACTGCCGCAAGCAAAGTCATGTAAGCAAAACTGAATGACGGTGTTTCGAAGGTCTGTGTGTTTTCTCAGCTGGGGGTCATCTTGTGCTGCCCAGGCATCCCTCACGTTAGAAGCTGGGGGACTGACTGCCGGGTGTTTTTGCTATTGGGTGGGATATGACGAAGAAGAGAAACAAATCTGCCTTTCAGTCCTGTGCTTTTATCGCTTTGTTTACATCCTATCCTCAAAAAAACCCCCCAGACACGGGGTAGCATTGTCTGATGCATTTTGTGAAGACCCAGTGCTGTTTTGCTGCCTCTTGGCCCTGGTGCCGACATCCCTACCTTGCTCTGGCATCAGGCTATTGAGGGGCCTGCTCCCTGCATCACTGGTTTGGGGTTTTTTTCCCCCCATCTTTCACCTTTTCATATGCCAGGGTGCTTTTACACCAGTAATTGTTGGTGTTCTCGTGGTTGGTGTTCTCGTGGTTAACATCTGATCCGGGGAGAGAGGAGCTGCTCTGCATCCTGCAGCATGCATCCGCCTGGTCTGCTTGGTTATCAGCCTTGGGTTTGCGGGATGTCGCTGCGGGAACAGAGCCTCATGTCAATCTAGCACGAGCACTTCTTGGCCTCAAAACCCATCTGAAGGTGGTGTGGCTGGATGTGAACCTCCTCCAGCTTCTGCTTCTCAAAATCTTTGATCGAGCAGCAGTCCTGACCAGACGCTGCAAGAACGTAACAGGCTCTGCCTGCATGAATACAGACTTAAAGATGTGCTTTAGCTGAACAGGACTAGCTAAACAAGATTTTTTCCTTGCTGGCTGTGACCGAGATACTGTGTCTGAAGATACCTCTGTGGCCATGGTCCTTGGTGGAGGAGGCAGGAGCTCTGGCAGGTGAGCAGGCAGGAGGAGCTGCAGTAGCAAAAGCTGCGCAGAGACTCCTCCGTCAGGCTCCCATGTACATCCATGCCTGGTGCCTTTGAGGAACTCTTGGACAAAACAAACAAATAAATAAGTCAGTCCCCTCACACACAGAGCAGTGGCAGGTCTGGATTGTCTGGAGAAGAAGAAATAATTCATAAGCTTTGGTTTAATGTTCCTGTTCCCTTTTTTTTTCCTACAGCTGCCACCTCCCTGCCTTCCATCACTGTCATCTAAATGAATTTACAAGGAAAAGAAAATAGTTCTCGCTAATGTTCTCACACAAATGAAACATTAGCCAGAGACAAAAAGAAAATAATGGATTGTGAAAGCAAACCCCCTCTGAGACAGTCTGAGCTTTATCAGGAGCAGCCTGGGAGAGGAACCGGGGGGAGAGGGGAGGAGAACGGAGCAGCCTGGAACAACAAATGTAGCGTTTATGATAATTATCCACATTTTAATCCCCGTTTCCAACGAAGCATTCACTTCCTTTAATTAGTTCTCGATTAGAAGGAGATTATCTAATAAATTGTACAAATAAAGAGTGGTTATCTTTGTGGTACTCCTGCACACGGAGTTCTGAATGGATGGGGATGTGGGGATGGGGTTTGAGACGGGCGAGAGCATGGGAAACCTTGCTTTGCTTTTCCCTCGGCTGCCACGTTGGCCGTCCCTGGCATTAGCGATGTGGCCAGTGAAGTAAATCCATAATTAAACTGAGTTGGCATGTACGTGGAAGTTTTACGTGCACAGACGCATGGAGCATTTCCAGTATGATTTGCAGGGACGGGGGGAAGAATAAATAAAACCTTATATTTTATTTAAGAAGTACTTTGCTGAAGATAGCGGTGAATTTTTATTGTGCCATGTGCTTAGAGAATGTAATTTGGGGTGTCTGCATGGCTGGTTGGACGGGGCCACCTCAGCTTTTTCCAGGTGATCTTTGGAAACGGCGTGTTGAGAGTCTGAAAGATTGATGCGTGTGTGTCATCTCAGTGCTGCTGTGCAGAGAGGTCTCTGGGTGATGTACGCAGAAATTGGACAGGTGAAGTCAACAAAGGCAGCTTAACCTGCGCTTGGGTTCCAGCAGAATCCCTTACCCTGCCTGGGGAGGGCTTTCATCTTGTGTTCTTTGACAGGTCCTCGCTGTTGACCCGAGCTGGCCGGCTGAGGTCCCTTCGTGGACAGAGATCAGAAATGGGTGCATCTCGGGTGAGATTTTTCCCCTTTCTCTTTGATCTTAAGAGGAAGTCAGCTAGGCCCCAGAAGTGCTTGCTGCTTCTCTGTTATCTATGGGGAGAATGTACAGTAGCTTCCGTGGACAGAATGACGCACTGAACATCTGCAGCAGGACAAATGCCTCTCTGCCATGGTTTTCGTAGTAGGTGTTTTCCACCCCTCATCTCTCTAGCTCGCTTGAAACTTGGGTGCGAGAGTTTCTGCTGGCCTCTGCCAGCGAGCCAGCCCTCAAACCTAGCATTCCGGTGTTTGTAGGTTGTGCTAGGTGGATGTTGAAAGATAGTCAGGACTTCTGCTCTTAGGAGGATGGTCTTTTAATTGTACATCTTGCCCAAGTGCAAAACCAAAGCTGTGCCAACAGATTGGTCTGCGGACCCTCATTTGCTTCTCTCATCAACTCTGATAATGAGTTACCTGTGCTGTTTCGTAAGGTTTTCAGAGTGGGCGGGGGGGACGCGTTATGGTGGGGCACATGTTGTGTCGCACTTGCCCCGTGCGTGGTTTTTCATTGTCTGAGTTATGTACGTGTGTACTGGCTGTTCGGACAGGATTTCTGGCAGACTGAGTCAGGTCTAACACCTTCTGCTGTCTCGGTCCAGCTGCTTTGAGTAGCCTTTCAAAGACTCTACGGGACCCCCTTCTTGCTGAGCTAGTAGGTAGCTGGATTTTGACTCCAGCCTCTGCTGCAAAGTAGAGCCAGATACTGGACTCGAGCTTCTTGGAAAATTTCTTGATTTCTTTGGGGAAGAAGTGCTTTCCAGAATTGTGTCAGAGCTACGACTGGTGTCAGCATTTCTGAGAAGGCAGAGTGCCTTGGTGCGCTTAGTATTGAGTCCAGCTGGATGGGTTTGACTGAAGGTGAAATCCAGCATGTTTGCGGTGAGGAGGCTCTGGGATGCCTTCATCGGCAAGGCAGCTAGGTTGTGCAGTCACACTGCGGTCTGGCTCCACCTCTTCTAATGATTTTCTAGACCCACAGTTGAGCAGTCAATAGTTTCGTTGTCTGGTTTCAATCCAACTTGACAGGGGAGTAGAGATCTTGACGATACCGAGTTCACGTGTGCTCCTGCCGGCACAGATAAATGAGTCTGTAGCACCCTCTGACATTGACTGCTGCTGTTGCCTCTTGAACACAGGCCGAGGGTTGGGTGGTGTGCTCCAACACAGTGTTGCTGGACTGAAGGATTTTCTCAGCATCTTGCGATGTCTCCCGCAGATGTGATAGGACCAAGTTTGCCCAAACTGTGGTGTAATGAGAAATGAAGGCGGAGAACTGGGGAGGAACTTGGCAGGAGCGAGAGGTTGGGCATTGTCTGGCTGGGTTTGTATTTCAGTCAAGGACGCGTCCTGCGTGTGTATCTGCCCAAAGTGACCTCCCTATCGATCGAGGTGGTCAATAGGCAGCTACTTAAGAATAAAGTTCCGTTTTCTTTTCTTATTTCTTCTTCTTTGCTTCAATTACCTAAGATAGATAAGCAGCTGTAGGCCAATTAGAAAACAATTACCCGCCGTAATCAATGCTGGTGTGGAAAAAGGGGGAGGGCGAGCGTTAAAGCTGAAGAAATGTCTTAAAACACAGTGCCGAGGTAACACTATACGCAACTCCATTCTTGAAAGGCCTTTGTCTTAACTTTTCCAAGGTAAAGAGCCAGAAATGCCTGTGCACCGAGGACTTTCGGACCAAAATGAGACAAACCAGATGAAAAGAGTATGGAAACCCTTTGCACCCCCCAAAAGGGCAAAGCTAAGGACTTCAGGGTAGCCTAAGGAGGGGGGACAGCGGAGATTTTGAGCAAGTCCTTCCATTTTCCTGTGCTGGCTTCATCTGGGAGAAAACAATCCCAGTTTTATGTAGGTGGTAATGGGCTCTGCACTGGCTATTACCGCTCGCCAATGAGATCTTGCAATGGTAATGGATAGCTGGATGAAAATATCAACTTGGTTCTCAGCGGCAGTCAAAGGACATGAAGAAAATGATAGAAATTACTGGAAAAGCAGAGAACAAAGCAGCAAACAGCATTATGCTGTGACAAGAGGGTGCATCCACGTCATGAGTGGCTCTCTGCCTGCCTCTGCCAGGAGACAGAAGGATGGGGAAAGGTTCGTGGAGAGGCAAGAAAGGTAATGGGGGTATAGAAATGCTTCTTGACGAGACTGGCTAAATAGGATAGGATTCAGAGTTAATGAGTAGAAACGATTGCTGCCTGCTTTTTCCAATAGGAAAGCTTGCAGGTATCAAGTAAAACTAGAGGTAGCACATCCGAGGTGGGCTGGAGAAGGTTGGTTTGGTTGCGTTTGTGGGTTTTTTTAACGTGATGAGTAGCAAAGCTGTAAGCCTTTCTGGGTATTGAACTTCACGTCTGCTCAGCACGCAACTGAAGGGCCTTATGGAGCAATGCAACGCAGCTGCATAACGGTGTCCCCACCCTCCGCCTTGTCTGCTGACACGGCAAGGACGCTGCCTTCCCCGGCGCTGCTGCCACCGGGGAGACGGAGCCCTGCTGTTGGGTAGAGCAGTTACGTGCCACCGAAGCAAGTTAGATTCTAGCGCTCGAGAAAGGGCTTTTCTTCCTTTGCAGCCCAATCCCAGCGAGGCTGTGCTGGTGTTTTGCTGACATCGCTGTCTGTAGCCGTGGTGATGGCTGAACTGTCACCATCTCGGCGTTATGACCTCACTGCTGGTGCCTGAAGAGGAAAATCACGTCAAGTGAGAGAGGGCAAACCTTGGTTTAAACAGCGATTAACAGAGTTTTATTCCATTAGCCTTTAATTATCGGTCCCCTTGTGGCAGGAAATGTGCACGCCAGTGCCCTTCAGAAGTGTGGGATGTTTAACCCTCTAAAACTGCAATCAGAAAGCGAAAAATGAAATTTTTGCCAGCCCAGCTTCCAGGTTGCACGTGCCTCGGTGTTTTCTGCTCTCGGCCATGCCTGCTTCTCATGACAGGTGGCTGGCTGAAAGGTTTGACCGTTAAATCTATTGCTGATGCCCCTGAAAGGCCCTGACTGAAACAGGATGGGATGACCAGTTATTAGCAGTAAAACAACCCTCACGGTCCTGCAGCCCCTACCCTGTTCATACCAGTTCCTCGCCGTAGAAAGTAAAGATGTCAGATGGACCTTTCTGCTCTCTTTTTCCCTTTCCCCACGGTTGGAAATGCCGGAAAGGTGTTATTTTCATAGGGACATCACCAGGAAAGCGTGCCCTAAGAACAGGTTGTAGCTCCTCAGACTTGGCGAGGACTAGGGAAACCAAGTGACCTGTGTAATTGTCCTCCGATGTCAAACAAGCCTTGCCCGGAAAAGGTGGTGATCACTTAGCTGTGTGTGGGTGATAGGAAACAGCACAGCTGCAAAAAAAAAAAAGGGATATTTCTGAGGTAGGACCCCCGTGTACGATAGCCACCCTGGTCCTCCAGCTTGCCAGCGAGCGCTTGCACTGTGTCGCAGACCCCACAAAATGAAGAGTTTGTATTCACAGTGCTGGGCACCTGGTTTTATTTGGGCATTGAGAGCCTCTCGAAGGAGTCAGAAACCTCTGAGCTGTGGGCGAATGTCTCGGGGAGCCTGTTGGATGCCCCAGAAGTTGGTACGGCTATGGGTCTGGGGTGTGCTCCTAGAGCTGTGCCTGAGGGCCCCATCCTGATCAGCAGTGTACTCCGTGGGACAGTGCTGGAGAGAAGCCACCCTGGCTATTTCTGCAACCAACACCACTGGTGAGCTGCTAAACTTCCCCCAGGCTGGTGGAAAGTAGCAATGGGGTCCTTCCCCCCACGTTCAACATCTGCTGAGGTCAAAGCTGGTGAGGGAAAAAGAAAGGGAAGCAACCGGGTGAGCCATGAGCAGGAAACGCCCTGGGATGTAGCCCATGTGGACTAAGGGCTGTGTTGGTTGTCCCGCAGAAGGACAAGGTCGGCTCAGCGGTGTTGAAGTGGCTCCTTGCTACAAAACCCAGAATTCCTGCTTGCGCACGTCGGCTAGGTGAGCTCTCCTCCCACCTCCCTGGCAAGTGAGAAGATCCCAGGGCAGCTTTCTCCTCTCTGCCTGCTTTTTGTGCTGCCCCTGCGATTGCAATGCCGGGTAAACAGCCGCTTGGTTGCTAAATAGCTCCGTGTGAGCAGAGCGTCGACAGGCAAGACTGACCCGTCTGCAGTCCCTTGAGAGCCTGAAATCAGAAGCGGTGGTGGGGCTTCCCAGCGCTCATCAGCGAAAGGTGAACTTTCTGCTGTGTTTCTCCAAGGAGCTCATCGCAGCTGGCTCTGAAACCGAAGGAAGTGATGCTAGGACGGGTGCTTCACTTTTTGAGAATTAGTGAGAAATAGCAGCGTTTTCCCTCCACGCTTAATGTCGCTCTGATTGCCTCCGACGGTCGCCAATATTTCTGCTTCATTATATACGATGTGCAATAACAAAAGTGGTTTTTTTGTGAAATACTAACTGTAAGTGGTTTGCTCATAATGAACTGTCTACATGGCGATCGCTAACTACAGCGTAATTATCAGACCTTGGTGAATAATTCATAGCAAATAATTTAATCGTTTTAGTCCTTTCTGCCTAAATCAGACAGTGACTCATGATTTCCGAGAATTATTCTTAGAACTCTTTAATGGCACCTATTTCGCTTGGTGAGGTCAATCAGAAGTATTTGAAGTTTGACTGCGGCAGGTGGGATCTGTTCCTAGGCCAGACGGGAGCAGGCTTTTCTTACAAAAACTTGAAAGAGGAAAGATAAAAATGGTTATCTTTTTGTTCAGACTTGCTGCTCCGAGCTCCGCTGTTCTTGAGTGGCTTTGCTGGTGAAATTGGAGTGCTGGAATGTTTGTGGTGAGGCCAACGGGAGAAAGCAAATACCCTAGCTGCTGTAATGTGTTGTTTTCATCGTTAGTCCAGTCCTAATAATCGCAAGCCCAGCAAACAATGGGCTTTAAGCTCCTCCTCGTCGCGGGTCTGTGTGTGGAGCCTGTGGGTTCCAAGAGCTGTAGGAATGGAGGGGCGAGAAGTTTCCTTCTCCTGCAGAGCAGGATGATGCCAGCTGCGAGGCGAGAAGCAGCAGTGTAACATAAATGTGTCTCCCAGGCCTTTTGCTCGGAGAATTTTCTGACCTATTCCCCAATTTGCTTTTTTCCAAGAGTGTGTGCGCTACCTTTGCTTCCCAAAAACACATATGATCTGTCACAATTTATAACCTCTGGTTTAGCGAGGAAGGGGCAGACAAATTCATCTCTACAAAAGCATTTTTTTATTGCAGTTAATATGCGCCTTTTGCCTTGTGTAATGGAGCTTATGTTTTGAAAAAAATAAGGTTGACACCTTGCTGTTTTATATCTTATTTCTGTTTTGCGGCATTCCGCTCGCGTGAGCCGGGAAGAGTAATGGGGTGGTGCATGCAACGTATTTCCCCCCTTATCTCTCCCTGGCAGTGAGGTGCGGCATCAACGTTCGCTCTTTTGCCTCTTCCTCAGCACCGGTATGTGACGTGTTTGGGTATTACCCAGCTGTACAGATTTCCTCATTTCCTTCCCTTCTTTCTTATCCGAGATGTCAACACTGTGCAAATTGCTGTAGAGTCACTGTGACGTCCGTGTTTTGGGCTGCTTTAGCTGGTGAGAATCATCCTGCGGATGAGAAGTCTGCTTTTTCAGGGGAATCGTGCGACTCTTGACATCACCACCTACGCCGATCTTTTCCCAAACCAGGTCCCGCTGATTCCTTGGCGATTGTGGTAGATATAGCTGAGTGCTCTATGGGAAGGGATGTTGGGGTGCAATGCTGCTGAGAGGCATCTGTGGGGATGGGTCCCCCCCTTGGGCAGGGGACAGGACCAGCGCATCCCCCCAGCGAGGTGCCTTGCTCTTCAGTGTTGCTGCACCCTTTCCCCCCTGCCACCTCTGCTCTTTTCCCCACGCTTTCCTCCGTCCACCTCCGACCCTTTTATTCCTGAAGGGGCTGCGGAGCCTCCCTCCGGCTGGGCTCCTGCGGCGAAGAGACGGTCTCCTTTGACTTTGGCGTGTTAGAGTGTACAAGAGCTGACCCCACCGGGGGTCACGCTTGACCCCAAACCATTAAGGAAAAATGCAGACAGTCCCGTAGCCCCATCCTCCCTCCCTCTGTGCCCCCTCTCCGTCACAGGACCTGGGAACGCTGCCACCGACTCTGGCAGCCCTTGGCCCCGCTTGCCCATAGGAGCTTTGAAGATTTGTTGTACAAAAAGGGGAGACAAAGAGCTCAAGAGCCACAGAGAATGACTTTTACAAGCATTACTAGGAAAGGAGCGTTGCTGCCACTATTAGGGCAAACCTCACTTTTGAAGCATTTTTGTTGTTTTGCTCCTGTTTCCCGCAGCTGCCGGGGGAAAGTGCAATGCATCATCCCTACCTGTCTTCTCTGGTGGGTGCCCCTGTGTCTCTGTGATGCTGAGGGGAAGGGGCTGGCAGTGCTGGGGTTTTAAACGGGCCCAGGAGGGCTTTGCCCAGCTTCTGCATCATGCATCGGTGGTGTTTTGTCAGGGAGATATGGTGAGTCATGGCTTTGTGCTGTGAATGAAGTGGCCTTTGGGGTAGAGGAGGGAGGGAATGGGGTTTCTGCTTTTCCAGGTGGCTTTGGGAATCTCTGGCTGGCTTAAAAAAAGCAGCAAATGAGCTGCTACATAGGTTTGCTGCAACGCTTTTAAGCTGGGAGTGTGACTTGCAGAGTTGCCTGTTTGAGAGCTCACCTAGAAGGAAGATAATTCGAGTTCAGAGATGTGGCGGGGGGGGGACCACTAAAACACGAGGGTTTTTTTTATTTATTACTTACTGTGGAAGAAACTGGTATATAAGCACCTCCTGAGGTCCCCACAGTGTTGCTGAAATACGAGATCTGCTTTGAAATCAACTTGGATGGGAGCTAGAAAGAAGGCTGCAGGTCTTGCACGCCTGGAGCATCAGGAAACATCCACTGTGTCTGATGGCTCCCTGTCCTACAGCTACGGTGGGGTTAAAGTAATGGTTTTCCCTCTTTGCTGTGTTGGAAAACTCACTGAAGTGATGCTGCTTTTTGGAAATGGGCATCTTTGTCCCCTTCTTCTGGCCCCTGCCAGTGTGGAAATCTCTGGAGACAGGGAGAGTTGAGGTGTCAGGTGCCCTGAGTGGGGATGCAACACCTGTGTGTGCAAGGAGAATGTAGCTGTCCTCCCTGGAAGCTCTTCTCCAGGGAAATCTCATCACAGGGAAAACACAGAGTTTCTAGAGGAAAAATGAAGGCAGGAGTCGCAGGGCAGATGGTTTAGGCCAGCAGCCAGCCAGGTCAGTACCTATGCGTGAAGAAGACCCACGCAACCTTGGCATTTTTGTCCTGTCTGAAAAAAACAACCCAAAAGCCACTGCCAAGTTATGGAGCAAAATGCATGAGTCTGACTTTTTCTTTTCCTTTCCCCCCCTTTTTTTTTTTTTGAGAAACAGATGTGAAATTTCATCAAAAAGTGAGAAACTTAATGTCAGCTCCATATGATCACGGAGCCCTCGGTAGGATCAACTCAAATCCTCTTAGAGATGCTGGCTTGTGCCATCATTAACCCGCAGGTTTTTTTTCTCTTTCCCTAGCGTGTTTTCCTGCTAGATGATCCCCTCAAAAGCATCCTCGCTCCTCTTTCTCCTTTTGTTCGAGTGTTATCCTAATTCTCATGCTTTCAGAAAGCCAGATGTATCTCCTGGATGTCTCCTGAATATTAGAGGGATTTTTTTTATTTTTCGCCTCCAAATCAAGTCGAGTAAGGCCCCCACCTCACTTCACAAGAGGTGCAGATTCTCTGGACACTGTCATGTGCATTAGATACTAAAATTACCAACTGTGTATTACACAGAGGATGTCAACGTGAGAAAAACTAGGCTATTTCCTTTTCCAAGTAGAAAGAAATCGGGTGCGTGTGTTCACACGCACTCCAGATTCGGGTAGTGCATCGTTGTGAAAGGGATGTGAGGCGGAGAGTATCTGGGGTACTGGTATGTAAACGAACACTTCAATGACTGTGGTCCGACTGCTGATTTCCTGTGCCTGGCGCTGCCGGAGCACCTGGATTCTGTATGGATGTGGAGTTCCCTTGGGTCAGGCGAGCAGCTGGGGTCTCGTAGGTGCTGCTGGCGCATCTGGTCAATACATGGAAAACACCTAAGCTGGGGTGGGAGATGGGGGGGAAGAAGAAAAAGGTGACAATGATTTTGGTGCGGTAACATGAGTCTTTGAAGACCGCTCTTAAAAACTGGGACCGAGGCAGAGCAGGGATGCCGAGCGCTCCTGGGTGCTCCAGGCTGATCCTGCTTTCCTTGTGCCACAGGCAGAGCGTTTCCTTGCCAAATACCGACTCGAGCCTCTTGCGGGTGTCCTACACATCTTCCCTGTCCCCTGCACACCCCGGTCCCTGCTGCCTTGCTGGGAGGTGGGAAGCCCCTGGCCGTGTGAAGGCTTTGCCTTCTCATTATCTCATGGCTCCCCCCCATGCGCACCCTGGGTTTTTCACAGACCCCCATTATTTCCAATCCCCTTCACTTGTCAAAAGTAATCTGGTGATGACTTGTCGGTCGGACAAAACAGCTCTGGGCTCTGCCACCCTGACGAGGGGCCCGGGTCCTTCCAAACTTTTCTCTCGCCTCCTCCATGCAGCCTCCCCTCTTGCTGGGCAAAGCCACTGAGCGAGCATCCAGCGGGCAGATCCCAGCCCCAATTAGCAGCCTTTGCCAAAGAGAAGGAATTTTAATTAGTCGAGCAGTCAGTTATATCAACGGACACCCTTTTCCCTCCCTTCCGCCTCACAGCTATCTCTGGGCGTAGAAGTTAAGGGAAACTTCCAGGCTGTTAATATTGTCCCTTGCCTATCACGAATAATCCCTTCAGATCTGATCTGCTATTTCTATTTTATTTGCTTCCTAAAATTGCCTCCTCTCCCCTCCTGCGCCATGCAGCTGGCAGCACTCAGGGCTTTGCTGCATCTCCAAGATAGCTGAGGGGCACTTCTACCCACCACCACCTCTCGACCTAGTTGGGGCACCAAACAGCTGTCCCAAACACGCGCCGGCCCTCGCTGTTGATTTAACTCTTCCTACATTTGGCATTTCTTATAATTTCAATCTAGGTATTACTCTTTTGCTGTGAGATCAGGCTACAATTAGTCCTCAGATCTGTGTGAAACCACATCCTGAAGTGGCTGGATGTGCTTTACAAGGTAACACAGCTGACAGCAGGATTCAGTAAACAAATGAGCTCCTGCACCATCATTGCTAAATTTTGGTCGTAGAAGCCGTCCCAGTTCTCTTCTGCGCAGCAAATGCCTCTTTCCGGGGTGTGAAGTGGTTCAGTTGTCCATCCATCAATCCATCTCGCCTTTACCCTGCGGCAGGATCTAACCACATCTTAAGCAGCACATGAAAGGCTGAGCCTGTGTAAAGATGAGCCTCTGTCTTTTTGGTGCGGAGGGGCGAGGGGTGGTAATTGAGCCCTAGTGACCCGGGCTGGTTATCCACAGTAGTAATTACCAGGCATTTAACAGCATCTCAGTCATCGGACAGGGAAGTTCTCTCCCCAAGTTGTGAGCCCTGGGTTTTGCAAGAGGAAACATGCAGCAGTGCCACACGGGGACGCGTGTGCGGATGTTATGGTATGCGCAGGCAGGTATCGTGGTCACCTTGTTCCACTCTGTGGGGGCTGTTATATATCAGCAGCGGCAGCAAGATGATCGGGAGCTGATGATACATGATGGGGAAGAGATTCTGAAGCCATCTGTGTGTGACGAGTGTGATATGGGTAACATCTGGCAGGCATGTGTAAAAATAGGCTTACGAGCAAAACAGTGACTGTGGGGACAATGTCTTGCCGTCCTGCCTTAATCCCTGTCCTCCTCTTATTCTCTGCGATACCAAACGTTCTCAGGTTGCGAGTCAAAGTGTTTTCCTCTGTGCATCAAATATATACAGTTTAATAGTCGGGTATTTTAATGTGCTCTGAGCACAGGAAAAATAACTCTGTTTCCATTCAAAAATGGGGAAGAGGAGGGGAAAAAAGTTGGAGGAGAACCTGAAGGCCGCAAAGGAGACAGTGATTTGCTGTTGGTCGTTCAGCTAACTTGTGGTGAAGAGAAAGGGGTGACTCCCACGCCACGACTACCCACGCCGTCCTGGAAGGTACGGTGTACGCTTGGCAAGGGGCTGGTAGAGCCTCCTGGTTTCGAACCAGCACGAGGTGAAGTGGATGAAACGCTATGCAGAAACTCAGGTGAGATTTCCTACCAGGGAAAAAAAAAAAATTAAAAAAAAAAATGAAGTGGCCAAAGTGGAGAGGAGAAGACTGTAGCTAGCCTCAGAGAAACCGGCTGGTCCCATGCTTCCCTGTCAAGCATGTCTCTCGCTTTGACTGATCGCCGTGAGGAGCAAAGGCTCGCCAGGCCTTTGCGTCTCGTCTACCCTGTTGGCCTGGTTCACCTTCCTCCATCCATTGTGAATGCGAGATCCGAGATGAACAGGTCTTGCTCAAGGTTCAGCTGCGTTCCTTCTGTTCCTGTCATCTCAAGTTGTAAATATTCCGGGATTAGACCAAAACTGGCAATTCCGTTGCTTGTGGATGGCGCGGTGCAGGACAGGCTTTGACTCCGAGAGGCTGGTAACGGTGAATTTTTGGTTTTCTTATTAAACCAAATAGATGTGATTCATGGGGATGGGACATGGGCAGCACGTTAACCACCACCTTAGAAGGATGGACACTGTTAAAACCACAGGAAAACCACCCTTCTTCACCCGGTGCCATGCCTTTGATCCCACGCTGTTGGGAAAAGACCTTCAGATGTCGTTAAATACTTTGATTTCCCCTTTGAAAAAACGGAGCGAAGGAGGGCAGATGCGTTCAGCTGCTGGGGCTGCAGCGCGAGCCGTCGTGCCTGGCATTTGCTGCCTTGTGAAGCAGCCGGCAGGCAGAGATCCTGCTCCTCGTGGCGGGAAATAAAAGCTTGGGAGCTAATGTGTGCAAAGCAGCTCGTTTTGTGCCTGTAGAAGAGGAGCGAAGGGCATGCGTCTCTTCTGCCCACACCATTTCCTTCTTCAGGGCAGAGATTCCTATAAACACCCATGATGCAAGATCAGGATCAGCTGTTTCACAACGGTTCAGCCTTCGCTTAGGACGCTAAATAACAGCCAAATTCTTTTGTAAGTACACCACATCCAGCAGCTCTTAATATTGCTGGGCTCACTTGAAAATACTGGCTGTAATGGCTGCAATTATGAATTGATGGCCTTAAATTCGCCATTGGACCTAATGCCTAGTTTTTCTGCCTGGTTCTTGTTTCCATTCTGCCTTTCTGTTGGTGTTCCGCAGCCACAATTATTTGTCATTAGTCATTAATCTTGAAAGTGTCAGCTTTTTTCCTTTTCTTTTTTCCCAGGAACTGTTGCCTACTCCCTGGGTTTATTGTTCACCGTTTTCCGTCACTCTTTCTCTTGCCTCAGTCTAGTCAGTTTTGAACTACTCGAAAAAGTTGTTGGTTTGGTTTTTTGGGGTTTTTTTTCTCCCGACAGGGGAATAAAGCAGTGCAGCAAACGTGCCCGAGAGATGTGTGTGCAGCTGATGCTGCCTGCACCTACAGGATGTTTATGCCCTGCTTACAGCCCAGCTCGCTGCGGAGGGAGCTGCATTGAAGCGTTATTTCACTAGGGCTGTAATGATCCTGGATGTTTCTTGCTTGTAGGGTGCCTGAGCCCAAACACGGGTAATACCTGTGAGCAGCAGGTTTTGGCAGGAGATGGGCCTGACCCACGCTCAGCCTGCACACCTCCCACCACAGCAGCAGAGCCTCTGCGTGGCTCCCACCGGAGACCCCAGCTGCTGCTGGTGCGGAGCCGGCGTTCTCCCTGCAGAGCCCGAATCTCATTAAAAGGCTGGCGTACGTGGTTCTCGGCCAGGACCTTGCTGGAAAATGATGAGACTATACAAGAGGGACAAATCCGTCGGACCTTTGACCGGCAGCAGAGGCAAGAGCAGAGGTGTAAAAGAAAAAAAGGCCGTATCTGAAAGGGTGTAAAAGACCTCAAAAACACATGAGGGCGTTTTACTCAGTGCTGCTCTCTTTCTCTGGGAAAGAGCTGAAAGAGCTGTCTTACCAGACATGGGTTAGGATGGGTCCTCGCTGGCAATGCGAGCCCATATTAAGGCAGCAATGTGGGCATATTCAGGTACCACAGATGTGCACTTCTTACAGCATAAATTAATACATTTCCGATTGTTTGGGTCCTTTGGCTCAAAAAAGTCATTCTGGTGGGTTTTTTTTTTTTTTGTTTCTATTTTGACCTTTCTCTGGCACGGCACACAAGGAGGTGTGAGGAAAGCCGTTGCATTTAACCTGCTAAGGATTTCGGCTTGCTGGGTGTGCCCATTTGTAAGCTGCCGGTAGATGTTGAGTGAGACCCAGTAACTGGTAGGCAGACAGTCACACCTTGGAGCTGAATGAACCTTCTGCTGGAGCAGCAAAACATCTCCCGGCTCTTATTGGCTTTGTCCCCGTGTGTAGGGGGTCACATCTCACTTGCCTTCAGACATCCAGACAGTGCCCTGGTCCCTCTGTGGAAAGAGATGTTCCTAGAGATTGCTTCCTACGCTGAGATCTCTGTCTTCTTCCTCCACGCTCCCTGAGACTGACTCTGACAATATTTTTCAGTGCTTCTGAAGTTCTTGTCTTCCTTACTGTTGCCAGGTTTCTGGTTTAGGGGGTTTTTTTTTTCCCCCACTGTCTTTCCCCCCACCCCGCCTTGATCCTGAGTCTTTCTGAAGAAATGGCAGGAGCATTTATGCTTCAGCTGCTGCTGGCCCCTCTGGTGCCTTCCAGATGGAGAGAGTCAGCGTTGGTCCTGGTTTTCCTTCCTCCATGCACACGCAGGCTGGTGGGATAGGATAAAGAGGGAGGAGAGAGGGAGCCTGCAAAGGATGCTTGGGGCGTGAAGTGAGGGATTGTGCATCTGTCCCATCTGTGTGAAGAAAGTGGAAACAAAGCAGGGGCAACAAAAGAAGCTGTTTAAATCGGGCACGCGTCTGACGCTCACACGTGAGACATTTTGGCAAGTGCGATCAATGGTGGCCAAGCATATAATCTCCGATAGCCGAGCAATCTGTGGCTTTAATTACGGAATTCACCAGGGCTCTGGCAGTAGGTCCCTCAGCTATGGAAGATGGGGAGGGAGGCAGAAGAAGAGAGACTCTGGGCAGCAGAAAAATTGATTTTTTAAGAACTTTTATTTTTCCCCACCCCGGGGTCTTTGTTCCACTGCCTTTCCCCTGTCTAGGTGAGACCAAAGGTCCTTGTCATACGCAAACAGCCAGGGCCATCTGGTTCCAGGTGGCCTTGATGGGAGCAGACTGCACGAGATCATCGCTACATGGAGAGCGATGCTTCTTGTCGGGTGCAGCATCATTTCAGTGGCGTTTTGTGTTTGGTCATGTCACATTGCATCCGTCCGGGCGCGCAGCGTGCTGTCAGATGGCTGCCTCTGAAGTCAGTAAGGCAGAATAGACCTGCTGGTGGACAGGCGAGCGTGGCCCCCTCGGGGGACGGGGGAGGGAAGGGACCTCATGGTGAACGAAGGGCGCCGAAGCAGGGGTGAGCTGGACATTTTGGGGGAGAAGCGGGACAAGAAAAATATCTCTCGGGAAGTATCTGGTAAAATCAGAGAGTCGCGGGAGGGAGAGAACTTGTGAGATTTAGGGAATAGCCTGAAATCAAGGCAGATGCGTGACCAACAGGGAACGTGGTAACGTTGTGATATTTGGGGGCCAACTCGATTAAAAGTAGTGTTGCTGAAATGTGCCGAAACCACATGTGTGGCCTCCACCTCTTCTCTGCTGTTAAATGTAGGAAAATGGTGGTTGGGAGGAAGAGGGAAGAAAAAAGGGTTATTTTTGTTTAAATACTGCAGGACCAGAAAGGATCAAAAGCTGTGCAGAGTCTTCCCTGAAGCACAAAGCGCTTCTTATGCCAGCCAAGTGCCCAAAACTTGGCAAGCCTTCATTGACTTGATCGCTATCCAGTAGTCAAATGCTGCTATGGAAATATTCCAAATTGCTGATGACTGATCATTAGTATTGTTTAAAAGCACGTTCAGCTTTTAGCACTGCGTTAAACCGCGTAAGGACCGCGGAGGTGCTTTGCCTTTCAAAGCCGAGGCTAACACTTCCCAGGGCATCGTAGCTCCCTCGACCCTGCTTTTCCTCATCGTCTGCTCTAGCTACTGGTGGAAGAGAGTCAGGGGTTGGCTGCGGCAGAAACAGATGGAGAACTCCCAGTCCGAAAAACTTCCCTTGTTTTCCCTCTTCTTGGTGCGGGTGTGTTGCCTGGTCTTGGCAGCAAAGGCTTGGAGATCTCTTGGCCCCCAGGCCAGGCACTACCTCCTGCTGCTGTGGCTGCTCCAGGCCGGAGGACTCCGGCATGCTTCCTGGGCAGTCGGATGGCAGGAGCGGAGTGACTTTGGGGAAGGGGAGTTCTCCTGGGCCTCGGAGAGGTGGGGAAGCGTACGTTGTCCCTCTGTGCTGAGCAGGCGAGGAGAAGACCTGGGTGTCTCTGAGAAGCCTCCTTTCTTCTTTTACCCTGGCTGTATTGCATCATCCTTCTAGGACAGTGGGTTTACAAGCTCACGGAAGGGAGGGAAAGAGCTGTATTTGACATGGATTGTCCATTGTGGCTTAAAAAAGTCTCATGTGTTCATAGCGCTGGAGTTAGCCAAACGTCATGACAGGGCTACGGGCAAAGAAGCCAAGCACTCTGTTTTCCCATCTAAAATGAGCTGAGGTGGGTTTGGGGGGAGGCTGAGAGGGAGCAACGCAGGCGAAGTGGATCTGTAAAGAGAAGGTAGGAAAGGCAAGTCCTGGATTTCAGAACACAGTGCCTGCCCTTTCTTGCTGTCTAGCAGAAATCAAAACAAAAATAAGCTGAAAAACCTTTTTCGGCCTCATTTTCAAAGCCATCTCTGGCCTGGAAGTAGCCCTGAAATGAGTCTGAGAAGTTAAGAGCCGCACAGGGAGGCTTAGGGAGGGCCATGCTGGCATGCTAGGAGGTTTGTTTGTGTGCAAAATGTATTATTACATATCTTGGAAAACAGATGACATTATATTACTTTACATTTGTGCTATTTTTGCTCCAAGGCTCCAGCGTGATTTGTGGTGGTGGGGCCAAGGGAAGATAACAAATGGGTGTTGGGAGCCTATGAAGAATGGATTTTACCCCCTTCTGTTATAGTGTTAAATAGCTATTTGTATTGCAGCAATTTCTTTTTTTCTTTTTTTTTTGTTGTGTGCTTAGATAAAAAAACCCTTTCTTTTCTAATGCTGCTTTATTTAATTTAATCAGGCTGAAGTACGCCTTTAATAAATTTGCCTCCAAAATGAAAAATTACAAAGATGTGGCAGGAGAATATTTTAAAGAAAACTGATGATGTAGCAAGTTAGAGCAGAATTATGTCCTCTTCCTGCCTTTTCCTACCACCCGACAGCACAAGAGAGAGGCCGGTATCTCTCAGAAAATCACGGCTGTGGCATATAAGTCTTTCCAGTTTTCCTATCCTGAGATCTGCTCTCTCGTGGAGTTGTTTTCCGGTTTCTAGACGACCTGCCAAGAAACCAGGCCCTTGAGTAACAGTGCTGAAATAAGGCAGGCAGCAGTAGCTGGCAGTCTGCGGGCTGTAGATGCGAGGCTGGGCCGCCCAGGTGTTGAGTTGTGCATGGGGAAGGCTGTTCGAGGACAGGGGCTGAGTGACAAGGGGGACTATTCTTAGATGGATCCTCAACTGGTCTCGAATCTACCCTGCCATCCTCCCAGATGATGGCACTCAGTGGTGCCATCAAATATTTACCCAGCCCCAAAGAATCATAGAATCATAGAATGGTAGAGGTTGGAAGGGACCTCTAGAGATCATCTAGTCCAACCCCCCTGCTAAAGCAGGTTAGCCTAGAGCAGGTTGCACAGGAATGCATCCAGGCGGGTTTTGAATATCTCCAGAGAAGGAGACTCCACAACCTCCCTGGGCAGCCTGTTCCAGTGCTCTGTCACCCTCACAGTAAAGAAGTTCCTCCTCATGTTCAGGT
>VZSC01000246.1:52112-91677 GCA_013398225.1 Steatornis caripensis | reverse complement strand
GCCTGCCCTCTAATTCTTACCCATAGGCTCTCGACTCGTTCTTCATCCACCCCTAGGCAGAGCTTGATATATTCCAGTTGTTCTCTGACATAAACCTCGTTGCTTCTTGTGCCCGGAGAGCAGTCATTGATGAATGGAGAAAACGAGCATTTGCAAGTTTGTATGAGGAGGAGGAGGATCTACCTGCACTTGGGGGTGCTCTTGGGAGAGCTGAAGTCAGTGAGGCTGACACCAGCCTCTTCAAATAAGTCATTGCCTCCTGCCCCCCACCAACACTGGAATTTAGTCTTTGAGCATTTCCCTTTTATTCTGTGCAGATGTATTAAGGAAGAGTAACCACAGCTTTATCAACAGGCCGAGTTGCAGTACCACAGCAACGTCAAACAAGGCCTCACCTAGAAACAACCCCGTCTTCTTCCAGAATCTCTCTTTGCTCATAAAACTGATAAGCTGTCATGTGGAGGAAGTTCTTTGAAACTTCTTTGAAATGGAGCAAAATAAACCCAGAAAGCAGGGCAAACCTCCACAATTAGGAGACTCGCGCTTGCTCCTGGGAGCAATGCGTCCAAACCCACCACCTTGATCAAGTCTCGCTTTGTCAATAAATACGAAAGATAAATCTGGGCTGAAAAGCAGGAGACCTTCCCTGCTTCTGAGTCCTTCCTGCGGGCCTTTGGGTGTGAAGTGGCCTGTCGGCCGAATCACTGCCACTTGCAAGAGAGAAGGTCCTCTGCTTAGCCCTGGAGCTCTTCCTCCTTCTGCTTGGTCTGTCAGTGATGTCATCGCAATCACAAATTTATACCATTGGAATGCGAGTGCATGGGAGCAGTCGTGACGGATGAAGAATTACCGGTCCCCCGTAAGCAAAGCAAAAACTCGGCAGGAGAAAACTCGGATGAAATTTATGAATCTTCTCTGGGACCCGATGTCACTCCTGGCCTGAGGCCAACAGGATTTATACTGCCTGTGCCATGGCCCTCACTCTCGTGGGATCGGCCTAAGATTAATCCAGCCCGTACTGACTCCATGCCACAGGGTACAGAGGCAGTTGTTGGGGAGACATGTTGAGAAAGATCAGCCAGAGGTGGAAGTGCCCCAGGTGACAGCCAGCAGGGAGAAGCTCTACCTGCTGGTCCATTTTTGCCTGCTACTTGACAAAAATTGTGAAGAATGAAGCCGGTTACGTAGCTGTAAGAAGCGAAGCTGATGTGTAATTTTTCCCTCATTGTCTTGCTCACGGGATGGAGCTCGGTTGTTCTTCAGACTCATCCACCAGGCATGATGAGCATACCCGTGATTTCATTCTCTGCATGACGAATGTTCAGTGCTGAACTGCCTCTGCTAGCGAGCTGGCAAGCTGGCACTTGTGAGGTATCTCATGTGAGGTATTCTCACTTATCTAGGCTGAATTTCAGCTGGTGGCCTCTGGTTCCTGCGGTCACTCTCTTGGGTTGGGCAGACCTTTAGGGTGGTCTTGCGTACCGTCTCCCAAGCATGCTCCACATCAGCGGTGGCAGCAAAAGCTGTCCATAAAATAAGCTCTTCCCCAACGGGTGAGCTATGTTTTTCCAGGTTTGCTCACTATCCTTTTACTAGTTTCCATGAAAACAAATTGCAGTTTTCATAAATGTAAACTACCATCTGGCCTTGAAATGTTGGTAGGTGTTTTTATCTCCTATAGATGGGATTTGCAAACTGTCAGGAAAATCCTAGCAAGGTGAAAATGGGTGATTTTGGCACGGCTCCACCAAGCTTCTGCTCCAATGCCGACTGCTCACTTTAAGGCCAGCTTTGCTGTTGTGGGTCCGGCTGCCTTGATTTGGTTGAGTGCTACACAGCATTATCCCAAGAAGGCTTTTTCTCAGGAAGGCTTGCTAGGGCCACCTCATCCCTTCACCCGAAAAGAAGGACACGCACACGAAAAAATCCTTTAAAGTGGTACTGGTACAAGTTTTTTTTTCAGTAGCGACTCAGTGCCGGGCGTGAGCCTGGCACCATCTGCCCATAGCCCTGGTACTCACTCCCTAGGAGCACGGCACGAGGACAAAAGCAGCGTGGGAGTAGCTGCCCATGAGTGCACACCCAGTTCCGTCATCCTAAACCAAAGAAATGCTCCCCCCGCCCCCAACTTCACTTAACAAAGCCATTAGCACTCCTATTAAATATTTAGCTTGATATGTCGTGTTATCCTACCTGCGAGCAGGGAAGGGCAAAGACCAGAGCAGATGGGACAGGGATGATTCAGAGCATGGTGCTATGTCCCAGAGCGCCAGTCAGGGAGCTGCTTAAATCAAATCAGGCTTAGTAATGTGAAAGTACATAATTAGATGCTTTAACAATCATGGCTGCCCTGTGTGAGGTTTTGCACGATCCCTACAGGCCATTTTTTAGAGTGAGTGAAGTCTTGGACGGATTCTCTGGAAGGGCTTCTGTGGTGGATCTGAGTTGGGGGAGTGGAGGGGACATCTCCAGGATGGTGGGGATTAAAATGATGGGTTTGTGCATGTGGCGGAGAAGAAATAAAAAGGGGAGACCTTGCTGAAGGTGAGAATTGAGGCAAAGACATGCCAGCTTTTTGGGTGCTGGAGGATAGAGGCAGTAAGAGATCTGGAGAGGTATGGTTGCCTTTGGTTTCTGTGTCTGTTCACCAAAGTTACTCAAAGGGTGCGAGTCTGACAGCAGAACATAGCTGGCAAGTAAAAATGCACGTCCCTAAAACTGCCTGGCAATCGCAATGCACTGAAGGGTCTTTATATTCCCACTGTCTTTAGCAAATAATATCACAGCCTTGCTGCGGGTTTAGCAGATGCTGAGCAGAGACCTGGCATGGAGGTAGGGGCGTGACTGCTCGAGGGCTTGCCCGCTTTCAGCGTTCGTGATGAAGAAGGGCTGTGAGATTTTTTTGTTTGGTTGGGTTTTGTCAGGAGGTGGAATTTAAGAGGACGGGTTTGGTAGGCAGACTCTTGGCAGGCCTGTTGACAAAGGTCACGTTGCAAATATGTCTCCAGACCAACATCATTTCTATGACGCTTTCTCCCTGCATTTATACCAGTAAACAGATTCAACCTCTCGATGAGACGTTTTCCAAGGTAAAGCCTCTAGAAATATAAGAAGGCCTGACATTGCCCAATGGGCTTAGGAATGGCTTGGGAAAGCCTTTGAATGCCTAAAGGACTCCAGCGAGAGGACTTCGATAGGTCTTTCATCTGTGCTGAGGCTTCAGTCTGTCACTGGTGTTAAAGGACTACTTATAGCTAAGAAAGGAAGGAAGCTGGCTGGACACGTTTTATGGAGCTTTTTCAAGTAGAAAGTGCTTACTCATGGGGCATCCGTCCAGGGTATGGGAGATCATGTTGAAAACCTCTGCCTGATAGAGAGCCAGAATTAATGAAATATGCACGGGGCCAGAGAGAGAGTTGGGCAGAGCAAACACGCAAAATCCTTCATCTTCATGGGGAACGCTGGCAACCTGCACGCTGTGTTTCTTTGGCTGGTGCGCGTTTCCTCTCCCCCTCGAAAGAATCAGATGTTAAATTAAAAGGTCTTGGAAGAGAAATCCCCAGATCTCACGAGTCACACGATTCTTGTTTTCTGGCTCGTTCTCTTTCCTGGCACAGGATAGTGACGTATTTGCATAAGGGTAATTCTGGGGATCTTCAGGTCTTTCTTGGATGCTATACTCAAAAACTATGTTTAGACACGGCTCGGAGTCCGCTCACATTTCGAAAGCGATCGGAAATGCGGCGTGATGCATTCCTTTGTGCTCTCCCCATCAGCAACCGCCCTCCTGCCTCAAAATACAGAAAACCTGAATGTGCCTCCTCTCCACCAGCCCCAGCCTCTGCACCCCCATGCCTGCAGGGCCAAGGAGCTGGTGTGTCCCATCTCCTGCACGCTTGGCATCCCATAGGTAGCATCTCCAGTGTGTGATCAGCTCAAGGAAGAGACCCTTACACGAGTCACTGGGGTCCCCTCTGTTTTAGAGAGCATGTGGCGTGTTGCACAAATAGCAGGTGAGGATAAAAAAATGAAGCGTAGCCTGATCTGGTGCTCACCAAAAAGGACTTTAACGTGAACACTGTCTCAAGTTGTGGCAGATGAGAGACAGAAAGAGGAAAAAGTATCAGTGTGAGTCCCTCCTTGAACGTTTCCGCTCTGGACTGCTGTTTCCTTTGCGGCTCTTTCCTGCATCTCTGAGACAAACCAGGAGTGCCCTTCTATTTAATAATAGGAGAAATTCGAGTGATTTCAATCAATCGGCCTTACTCAGGGTCTCTGGCGGACCGCAGCTCCAGCTGTCCTTCCCTTCCCCATTATGCTTAAAAAAATGCTCAGGAACATCATGTTTGTAGGTTGGCAATTAATAAAGAGATCCCATCATTTGGAAAAATAGGTAGATTGTGTTAAGAGTCAGACTACAGGCTTAGCTGCTTAGCAATGACGAGAGCTGTCTGAGGCTGTATTTTACCCTGCATTTTTTTTAAACAAAACATTGTCTATCTCTTTCGATTCCTCTTGGCTGGAAAGAGAGAAATAAATGTTTTCGAGGGGCCAGGCTAGAAAAGCCCTTCATCTCGGCTCTGAAAGGGAAGAGGCTGCAGTTACCCGCGGGAGGAGCTGATTGTACCTGAACAGATCGATTTTTTTTTTCTTTCTTTCTTTTCCCACCTCTCGAAGTCCATCAAACTCCCGTCTGTTGAGATCTATTGAAGTAGCCGTCCTCATCTCTGGCAGCTGGTTCTTGGTGGCTAACCCCCAGCTATCAGGGGAAGAGTAAGAAATAAGTCGTTGATGTCTACCTGCAACAGGGAGCTGGTGCAGGGCGTTGAAGAAGAGAGAAAATGAGAAAGCAGGATCTCTTCCTCGCTCTGTTCAACGTGCAAGGAAAAAAAAAATCCTCGTCCCTTTAGTGAAAGCCATTAAACAGAAAGACGGAAGGAAGAAAGAAAGGAAGAGGAAAGCCATTACGCGGCTTTGAAACTGGAGGTCTCTTAAATCTTGTAAACTAAATGTAGGTTGTCAGCAAAGAAGAAAAGCAGATGCTTTGCTGATGGTGCAGGTACCAGTAAAACCTGCTGTGCTTCTAATGAATACTGACAAAACATTTTTGGAGGGGAGCGAAAGGAAAACCCACCGGCTTTTGGAGCTTGCCCGGCGCTGCGGCCTTCATCTGAAGCAAGGTGCTTGGCAAGGAGGACCTGGTGGTTCCTCATCAGCAAGGCCTGTCCCTGGGCTGTGAGGAGAGAGGAGCAGTGAAACAGCTTGTGGCACTTGGAAGCACTTTGGCAGGGAACGACTGCAGGAGATGGCTCCCTCCTCCTTGTGTCTGATTTAGTACTGGCGCAGCAGGGTGGGAGGAGGCCTTGCTCACGTATGGATTTAGCAGGAACCTCCTGAACTTCCAGAGCAAGTCTTTCGAGGTTTCGGTGTTCCCCAGGGCTTTCTGTAGAGCCTTTCTGAACTCAGCCTCAACAGGGCCATGGGTTGCTGTTTCAGCTGTGTTTGTGCAGCCAGTGCCAGCTGGAGGTGCTGTCATAGGGTTGTGCCTATAGCTACAGGCTCGTGATCTTGGGCTGCGAGACCCATGATTGCGGCGCGCCCTTTGCACCTCTTCTCGGTGCCCAAGTAACGAGCTGTTGCTCCGTCGTGACAAAAGGCTTCGAACTTGGGGATGAGCTCTCCTGCCGCCAAATCGGGCGATGGAGTGAGATGAGGGCACGCATCGACGCCTGCTGCCTTGCGTCCCAGCTGTGAGCAGATGTGTTTCCTTTATCGATGGTCCCATGGAGCCTGTCTCCCTGCTGCTGGCTGGGAGAGCAAATATTCTTGCTCATGTTGCAACTGTTGGTTCCAAAGTTACATTCAGCAGCTGCGGAGGCAACTTTTCCTTTAATGATAATGGAAAGAAAGAGTAAAGATGGACAAGAAAGGATGACAAGAGTCTGAATTAGCAGTCCACACAGCCAAGATATGTGTGTAGTAACCTCTTTTATGTCTTATTCTCGCCCAGGGGTACCTTTGTCTTCTGCAGCGCAGAAGGATTTTTAATCTTCTTCACAAAGACAATCTTTGCAGGAGGGGGAAACAATAAGCTTTTATGGGGCTGTTCACTCCTTTATTTACTTGCAAATTCCAGGCAACAGTCAAACTCGAGCAAGGGATAAAAAAAGGGAAAAAAAAAATCCAGAAAAGGTGAACAAGAAGATGGGTATTTTTCTTTTTACCGTATCCCACAGAATAAGAAATTGATGTCTTACACATATATAAATAATAGCCATCTATAACCCACCAGTATTGAGATGTAAATGAGGTAACGGTGGGAATTTTATCTCATTCAGCATGAAAAATGAGCGTCCTGTTACAGGGAGTTTAAAGGCATGCCTTTGGAGCTGAAGGCACAAACCCTTCGCTGAAGCATGGAGCAGGAAGGGAGGGAGGCAGGTGATGTGTGGCCCAGGCGCCGCCTGCCACGTGGGCCTGCGCTCCGTGGAGGGTCTCTGGCAGAGTGGCTGGGCTTCCCTCTGCTGAAAAACTGGAGGGGCAAGAGGAACGGTCCGTGTGGTGCTGAAGAAGGGATATGTATTGTTCTGTTTGAAGGATGGGAAGAGGTCAGTCTTGGTCTCCTTCCCTCTAAATTGTCTCTGTGAAGCAGACCCTGATGCCTGCTCCTGCCTGATGCCGGAGAGAGGCAAGGGAGCCATATGCTCTCCAAGCACCAAGACGCTTCTCGCCTTGACACAGGGAGTATCAGACAGCACTTTGTACCCATCCTTTTCTCCAGTTATCCATCAAAAAGTTAGTATACAAAGGACTCTCGACGCGTACGAGAGTCTTCCCTCTCCACGAGTGTTTTCAGTCCTGGCATACCAATTGCTCCAGCCATCTTATTAATGATTCCGAGTGAGATCCTGTTAAAATGGCCCTGTCAAGTTGGTTAGGACCAGCCTCTCTTCATCTGTCAAGGAGTCTCCTCTTGAGTCTAACTGCTTTAAAAAAAGAAAGAGGTGAGCAACACCTCAAATTCACAGCACCTGCTGGTAAAACACAGATTTTGGTGGTTGTTATTTAATCTGAGGGAAGCTGCTGTTCACACAAGGTTAAGCCACGTAGTTAAGAATTGGGAAATCAGGGTCACAAAGACGAAGATCTGCTGTAGGTTGGCTCCCTCGGAGAGCATTTGTCAGATGGGAGGAGGTGGAGGAAAAAAACCTACGACAAGGTCAGATTCCCTTAATGCTGTCACATCCTTGCTTTTTGCAGGAGTGTTTTGTTCACAGCGGTACTGGGAAGTCGTCGTCAGAAAAACTGTGGCACACTGTTGGAAGGACGCTGTTCCTGAAGATGTCCGTGGTCTCCGCTCCTGAGTATACTTGTAGTCTTTTGCTCATTCGAACACAGAGAAGCAATTAGATTTCACAGCTCAGACTGTGATCAGTTATCCTACAACTAGCGTATGGGCGCAGAGAAAAGGAGTAGTTCCTGAAACATGTGGGTTTTGTATCAAAGTGTTCATCAGCCGCTGAGTGAGCTGGGAGGATCTGTGAAAATATGTGCGTTTCCACATGCTCCCTAGAAGTCAGGGCTGAACCCTCCGCCCTTGCATTCTTGGCCCTAAAACCTGGCCTTGCCTGTGGAACCTGGGTTTGGGCCTGGATGGATAAACGCTCTAACCTCAGTGCATCATAAACGTGGAGTGCGTGGGTTCATTGCTCCGCTTCTCAGCTGTGCAAGAGGGAATTAACAGCATTTCTTTCTCCCGGCTGCCCCTCTCTGCTTCACCTACCCAAACTGCTGGCCTTTCTTTGGAGAAGCCTTTCTCTGATGTGTGCGGTTTGTTCACCATCTAGGCTACTCACTCCTCTTTTTTTTTTTTTTTTTTTAATACCTAAGTGCTACTATAGTAAATGGTCATTATAAAGCTATAAATAGTCCACAACACTCCAATTAGGAAGCTGTACTTAATTGCACGAAAAAACAGAGCAAGAAATGAGCTGCTGCTGCGGTGCCTGATGGGGAGCCCCTTGAACTTAGCAGAAGGCACTCTCAGGTCGCTCGAGTGCCTGGGTAGCAGTCAGATTAGAAGGATTTTTTTTTCCCTGGGTCAAGGGTAGGAGTGGAGAGGCTGGGCCCTCTCCTCTTAGCAGTCAGATAAATAGGTGGTGGCGTTAAGAGAGCGGGAGACCGAGAGTCGAGCGGTTTCTGAGGTCTGATAGCTGAGCCCAACATCGGCCATGCCGTTTGGGCTGCGGATGAGCAACGCGCCCTCAGCTTCACCCAGCTTTTTCTTACTGTCCTGCAGACTTACTGGTGTCACTTGTAACAAAGCAAGGCTCTGCTACCCATGGCTCGCCCTTCACGCCAGCTGTTTCACACTTTGTTCGTCCTCCGAAGTGCTCAGTGGTGATGCAGGGGTCCAGAGAGAAACCGGCAGGTGAGCTTGGAGGAGTAAATGATGGCAGAGCAGCCTCTGCTCACTGCCGGGCTGTCCCCAGAGCTTCACTGAAGTCACCGGTGATGCTGGTGCCTACCAGAGGATGCAGGTACTTGTGTGGGACTACGGCCCAGGGTGGATCAGCAGGCTAAGGTGTTTTATCTGCTAACTTCTACGATGTTATCGTAAAAAAGCACGGTACAAAAACTGAATTGAAAAGAGCGCTTGACAGTGTCCTTTTCACATTGCTCAGACAGCGGCCTTACTTTCCGATGCCTTTGTAGCAATTTGCATGCTATTACCCGCAATGCCTTCAGCTTTAATGCTGTTACATCTTGGCAGTCTCTCTAACCTAATGATGAGAAGCACTGCAGTATTCCTTATCTACTCTTTGCCAAAAAAACCCAACAATTATTTGGGGGTGGGAAGCGATTTGTCTCCTTTTTTTTTTTTTACCTCTGCCACTCTTTTTTTCTTTTTTTTTCCCCTCACCTTAAAAAGGCTCTGGAGGAAGGAAATGGGAGAGTAATAACTTTAGGACAGGGCTGGCAAGAGTACCAATGACCAGGTGGAGACCACACTGCCATTCCTGCTCACCCGGAGCACCAGCATCACACACCTTCCACAGCCCGTGCCCCGTCCCCTTTGCAGCGCTTCTCCTACCACCTGCTTCTCCTGCCCTTTTCCCCGATCCGTTTATTGCGGAGTAGTATGTCCATTCATCCACTAGCTTCGGGGCAGGGACTTGTGTTTGGGGGTAATGCTTCCAGGTGACGGTTTAAGTGCCATTGTCTTGTGGGTCTACGTTGCTCTTCAGGCTTCCTTGCTCTTCTTTCAATAGGAAATATGTATCCACGTGATACAGCGAGGCGTTCTGAGCTCTGAACGTAATTTCTGTTTGGGTTGGCGATGCTAAGTTGGTGTTCTGGCCTGAGACTGTGCCAGCCAGCTGCTTGTTCCCCTAGCAAGATGCCTGTAACACTATTACGGGCAGACCTGGTCTTTGTCGTATCGTGTTTGGTAGGTGCCTGCTTCCACCAGGACGGCACGGTTTTGTCCCAGGGGAGGGCACTGCCATGCTAAAAGGACACCCTCTGGGAAGTCAGGGAGATGAGCACTTTGGCAGGGCAGCAATGTGGCATTTTCCTTTGCTCCCTGGCATGCGCCCAGCTTTTCATTATCTTATTAAAGCAAGCAGAATTGCGACAATCAGCTCTTGTTTGTCTGTCGAGCAGAATTAATCCCCTGCACGCAGCGGCTGTTCATCCAGCCCAGGTGATGGGTGACCCCAGGTGACGGGGACGTCCCAGGGGTGGGTTCAGGCATCCCCGGTGGGGATAACGGCGCTGCTGGAGCTGGCGTGTGGCTTTCTCCAACCTGGCCAGCGGGGAAAGGAGAAGCTTCATCCCAGAGAGGCTGGGCACTTTGTCCCCACATGCAGGGCAGCGTGCCGAGCTGGCCCGTCGGCTGCGCTTCTCCAGACAGAAAACGCTAAGAATAAGGCTCGTAAAGCATCCGTAATTGCTCTGGTTTTGGCTCTGGCAGAAAGCCCTGCAGCTTTCCCCTCTTTAGCTTGCTTCCTATTCGAATGTCCCATGGACTCCCAGGGGACAGTGGGGAGCACGCGCCTGCGATCGGGTTTTCGATGGCTGTGCATCCGCGCCCCCGTCCTTCATTTGGGGCTCTGCGAAGGAACGGGCTGAGCGCCAGGGGCAGAGCAAGATTTATTTAGAAACCGGCCCGAAAATAGTCGTGGCAGCGTGTTGGGTGGTTGCTGAGGTGTAGGAGAGGTAACTGGGTTCTCTTGCAAAGCTGCCCCTCCTTCCTCCTCCCACTCCCTGGCTTATTAATTAACCTCTGTTAATTAAGCTGCGGCTCTCATTGCTAGAAGGTGTCTGTGCGTTCAGGAGCTTAGCAGGATTAAACATTATTAGATGTTCTTGGATAATAGGAATGCCTCTGCGCTCGGAGGTTTAGTTTGGTGGCTGGCCTGTAAACTGGAGCTAGAAAAGTGGGGCAGAAAGTTTTTATTCATGTGGTCATGCCCGAACTGGATAGTCTGGCCCTGCGAAGGGGAGAAAAAAAAAAAAAGCTGTTTTCAGCAGCAGAGCTCTCCTTAACCTCAGCTGGGGAGCCGGAGGCTCTGAGCAGTCTCTGGGAAATAGAATGCCATGGGAGATGTAAACCAAACGCAGGCGCTTCGTTTGGCCGAGATCAGCCAAAACCAGTATGTTTTGTGCGACATGTTTTCCACCTCTGCTCAACACTAAGTCTTGCGATGACACCCTATGAAGGTCCTGGCACCTGCTGCCCCAGGACAGCATCCCCCCCGGGGGCAGGAGGTGAACGCTTTCATCCCTCTCCCACTTTGTATGATGATCCTATAGCAATCCTACAGAGAGGCAGAGGCAGCCGCAGAGCGTGCCAGCTTATAAAGTGAGCAAACATAATATTTACATCAATAAGACTCCCCGTGTTTGACTACAAGCTAAACAATTTAAGGGAAGATTGATTTGTTACGTTAAAGGGTAAACTGGGTCAGGGTTATGAAAAGGAGTTTAAATAGCATTCGCAAAAGCAACACACCAAATCCCCCCGCTGCTCTTTAAGCACTGGAAATGTCACAAAGAGATAACTCAAGTGGCAAACGAGCTGCCATGCGAAGCAGCGCTGGGAAGGTGTCCGCTTTGGAGGCCTTCATCCAGTTCGAGCCATGCCGCCAGATCGGGAGCTGGAATTTGTGTTGCATCGAATATTCAGACCGTTTCCAGGTTGTAAGTTGATTTTTTCCACCCCCCCACCCCCCCCACTTAGAAGCAGAAAGCTGAAATTTTCCTGTTAAATAAGAAGTCAGATGCAGAGAGGCAGCTTATTTAGAGAACAATGCAGCAACCTAAACATGTTAAAAAAGATCTTATGAAAGTAAACAAAGCGAGCGTGAGAGAAATTCAAATGGTTCCCTTCCCTTCTCCGGTCAAACTTTTAATAGCCGGGAATTCAAAGCAGCTGCATTTTCTGCTGGAAAAAGCACCCTGTTGCATTTTTGATGGCGGTTTCCTTTACCGTAGGAGCCTCAGGAGCGGGGTGTTGCTTCGTGGGTCACATAGGCTGGACGTGAAGCAGGGGATTCCAGGGGGGCGGTGGGGAAGGAATCAAAAAGGCTCTGGATGCCTGCTAGGCGTCTAATAATCTTTCATGGGAGAAAAAAAGAGGATGATTTGGCCCTGAGTCATACAGTGAGTGGCCTTTAGCATGTTTCACCCTTTTTCCCAAGAGCAGGCCGTGACTTTTTCCTCCCCAAATGATCCATGACAAGCCCCTATCCAAACAGTAATAATAGTAGTAATAACAGTAATTATCCCAGCAGCAATATTAATCATAAAAACCTCAGTGTTTGGGGTTTTTTCTGTTTTATTTTTTTTTTTTTAATTTTTTGCTCTCAAGAGCACCAGGCCGCTCGTGTCAGCTGCCCGCCTGGGCTGCCTGCACAGGGGTCTTGCCCGTCCCAGGACCTTCCCGGCTGGGAGCCACGCTGCCCCATAGCTCGTCTGGGTGCTTCATGCTCATAAGCGGGGTGCACCAACCCTCGGGGGCAGAATTTGGCCGCTTTCGGACTGATGGAGATCCGTACGCTCAGTTCCTGTTGCTTTCAGGGATGCCCGGTGGGTCTGGCTGTGCCGCGTGGGTGCCCGCTCGTGCCCGCCAAAACTCTGCAGCCTTATTAAGAGTGAATTAAATCCTCTTCGGCTTCCACCCGGGCTCCAGCTCTGCGCTAAAATCATCTGTAGCCCCAGGTGCTCGGCTGCGGCGGCTGCCCTTTTCATTCCCAAAGCTCGCCGGGTGCAGGGGAGATGAGGCAAGGCACACGTGTAACAGCTGATGAGGCTCATCTGACGTGAAAGGGCAGCTGGGTGAGCAGCCTCCTGGCTTGGGATTCTGCTGCTTGGGAGCGGTTTCCCTTTATTCCCTTTTCCCAGGGAAGTGGGAGAGGGAAGCCGAGGGGCAGACGCGGGGAATCGGAGAACTCCTTCCCTTTCGCCTGCTGCTTGCTCGCATTGGTTCGATGCCTTCTTGGTTTGGTTGATGGAAGCTGAGAGTGGAGCAGCCTCTCTGAAAGCAGCGTCTTTAGAGGCCTGCTGGGATTTCTCCACGCGAGCGGATTTGGGTAGCTGCGTTGCGGGCTGCAGCAAGAGGCAACACTCCTCACTGGTCCCCAGCAAAAGCCCAGAACTGCCAAGAAAACGCGATCAGGAAATTAGGAGTTTAGGGCAAAATAATGTTTTATGAGGTCACGACAGATATGCATAGCCGGGAAGAAATCCTGGCTCCACTGAAGCCGGCAGGGTTTTTTGCCGTTGCCTTCCCAGAGACTGCGACACATCCCGTGTCCCAGTGCTGGGGTGAGAGGAGCGGGCAGAGCTGCTCGTAGCGCCAGGATGGAGCCAATCCCAGCTGCTCCTCTGGCCACCCAGGCCTGCCCGGTGTCCCTGCCCGGTGCTGGGAGAGGCGCCGGGCTCGGGGCTCTCCTCTGGAGACAGACCAGCAGTCCCCATCCCCATCTCTGCGCGGCGCCGGCTGCTTAGCTCTGAGGCAATTAATCACTTTGTAAATATCTTCTGTTTTATTACATAAGCAATAAGCATTTTGTCGGAAATTGCGTAACTTATAATCCAATTAAACAATAATTACATTGTAATGGCTTTGTAACTACGGCATTAATTAACTTTTATTGCCCTGTAAAGTAAGCATGGTATTGATACGGGGTTGAGAGCAGACAGCTGGCTCTGGCAGCAGCAGGAGAGGGATGGGGAGCCCCAAAAGCTGTCCGGGTGACCGTTGAGGCCTGTGAGTCGCACGTTTGGCCTCAGCAAGAGAGCTTTGTGTGAGCCGTGAGCACGTCCCTGCACATCCTCTTCCTCCCGGAGAGGTCTCCTTCCCCAGGAAGGGAAGGGTCCCAGCAGCCAGGCATCCCTGGGGACCAGCTTTGCAGCATTGACGTTGAGCCGGCGGCTAGCAGAGGAGGGGGAAGCCGGCTGCGTGTCGGGAGAGCTTCTGCACGCCTATGCGTTGATGCTTGCCCCTCCTGAGCACCACATTCACCCACAGGTTACAGGTGCTGAAGAGACGGGACCTCCGGCCGAGGCCCTCCGAGGTGCTGCGATACCTATCGGACCTGGCGGGAGGATCTGTGTGTCGCTGTTGGGAAATCGCCTTCCTCAAGGGGGTTTCTCAGCTGACAACGGCACTTCAGAGCGCCTGGTGCTGATGGCAAGGCAGACGCGCTGTTACCGGCTTGCTTGCCGCCAGCAAGCGGTGCTGGGATAGTGCTCCCACCCCGGTTAGCAGGCAGGCAGGGGTCCCTGGGAGAGGCTGGACCTACGGCTGCCAGTCCTCCGCCTGCAAAGCTCTCCTGCTGGCAAGCCTGTGTGAGCGCTGCTCTTGTCCCCGCCACCTGGACAGTTTTTAAGCTGTCGCCAGGCTTGGGACCACTGGGAGCGAGCAAGCGAGCGATGGGTTGCTCCAGCAGGATCTCCTCCCCATGCTCTCTGGGCAGGGAAACTATTCCAGGGATGCGGAGAGAGGGGAAACGTTTTGCTTGAGGCTGTGGAGGCTGCTGCTTTGCACACACAGCTTCCCCCCTTGGGAGGGACGTGCTTGTGCATAAACGCTTCCAGCCATTTCAGGCTGCCTTGAGTGCAACCAGCTCCACACGGGTGTTGCAGGTCAAGGAATTGGGACCGGAGCTGGCAACGCCGCGTGTGCCCCACTGCCTCTCACCCCGATCCATCCTGATCCTTACACCCCTGCTTCAGACAGAGACCGCGACTCCCGGGCGAGCTGCTGCTTGCCTGGCACGGAATGGCTGCGAGGGGCAGGATTTTGCAGCAGCTGCTTTTGGGAGCAGCCTCCCGGGAGGGAAAGGCAACCAGGAACCTATCTGGCTCATCTGCCACAGGCTTTCAGGTGGAGCAGGGAGGCAAATCCCGCCTCCGCTCCTCACCCCCGTTTGTGGCTGGGCATTTGGTAACCGCACATGAGTAAGGGCGTTAGCTCATGCTGGGACTCATTTCTTTGCGGGCCGGAGATGCTTTATATGGGATGAGTGGCTTTTCCTAAAGCGGTTGAAACAGGGAGCCAACAAGTTGAATCTGGGTAGGCTTGGTAGTGAGGATGCCAAACCAAGATGCCAAACTAACCAGAGAGCTGGTTCGTTTTGGGGGGGATTCCATCCCATGCCGGTGCTCCTTGACACCTCGGGAGGCAGCGAGAGCACAGGTGTCAGGGGAAACATTTGCTCCTGACTGCGCAGCCAGCGAGCAGGTCTGATGAAAGCCTGGCATTTGTTGCCGAGGCTTTAGAAAGCTGCTCTTTATGCCGGGCACGCTCGGGAACTAGAAAACCAGCACAACCGCCAGGGTTCTTGCATAACAGGTAGAGTGACGCAGATAGGGAAATGTAACAAAAATAATTATCGTTTTGATCTGATGTAATCGCTAAATCTCCTCCCTGCCTTTTGAACCCTGTGGAGCTACCTCCCCGGCGTCCTCCTGCTTCACCACGTGTCTGCTCTGAACTCTGCAGTCACCCAGGACGCACAAGGAGCCATTCCTTGGCCGTGCTTTGCCCTAGTTTTTTCATGCTGCTTTTTTTCCCTCGTGTGGACGCACCCGTTTTGCAAAAATCGCGGTTTACGTGTGCAGAAGACATGTCTTGTTTTTGGAAAATGGCTCTCTGGGGCTTGGCTCCCTTCTTGGGCAGAGCCGGGAAGCCACGGCCCCTGCCGGTGGGCTTGTATGATGGAGATCGCAGCGTATAAAACTATCCTGGAGACCTGCCACCTCAGGGGAGCTGGGAGATGTGGCAGGACCCCCTGCCCAAGCCCCTCACTCTGTGCGCAGGCTAGGTTTAGGGCCACCTCTGCACTGGGTTTCGAGGAGCTGCGCCTCCACGGGGGCAAAGCACGAACCTGAGGATAGAGACAGGCAGTGCTTTGCCTCGCCTTGGTTTAGACTGGGCCCGTCTGGCTGCCTTCTGGAGCATGTTTTGGTACCCGAAAAGGAGTAGGACATTTTTAGCCACCAAAAGAATAGTTATGAGACACACTCTCTTTTTAAAAAAACTAACGAAGAGGAGAGAGAAATAAGTGGAGAGAGGCACTGGAGGTGAGCTGTGGGGATGGCAGTGCCGTCCATCGCGTTTGCTTTCGCCCGGTGGGAATTTCTGCTCGCCCTCGCCAGCCTGTGTTCGGGTGCCCTGACTGCCCCGGTGCATGTTTCCCCTGTGCCCCGGCCCCTCTGTCTGGGTCCATAGTCCATCTTCCCTTGCTCCACCGTGGAGCCAGCGCCGCTCCGTAGGGCTGTTGTTAGGAAGGTGAAGAGCATTGGCGAGAGAAAACAAGAGCGTTCGTAGCAACTTGCTTTTACTCTTAAAGAGCTGCTGATCCTGCAAGAGAGGTGGATGTAGCGATGCATGGAAAGCGCTCTCCAGTATTGCTCGGGGCATTCCCTAGCTTTGACCCCCTCCCTTTATTTAATTTCCTCTTTCTTTTTTTTTTTTTTTTTGAGGAAGTTAAGTTTTTCTCTCACCTGGACGTCTATCCTTTAATCCCCAGCCAGCCCCTGGTCCAACACGCATCCCTCCTTTCTGCAGCGATGGGTTATGGTGTTGCTACAGAGACCTCTGACTTCAGGTGGGCACCCAGCAGCGGGAGGCAACGCACTCCACGGGCCGAGCAAGCCAGCGTGCCAGCGGCTCCAGTGGTCGAGGGGGGAAAAAAGGGGGAAAAAAGAGATGCAGGAAAAAAATATAATGAATTAACTGATGCTATAAATATCTCTGAGCTGTTAAATGGAATACTTTTCACAGCTGGTTGTGAAACATCCACGGGGCTTATTTAATGCCCGAGTTTTTCCATCCATCCAGCTCTGTTAGCAAACATAACCCATGTGCCCCCCACTCCATCCCAGAGACCAAAGGCTTTGCTGACTGCAGCTCCTTGTGCTCCTGCCAGCGCTGGGGAGCAGGGAAGGTGCTCATGGCCCAGCGAGAACCCTTCCTGCGGATGAGCATCTCTCTCCCAGGGCAGGCAGGAGGATGGCAGCCTGGGGTTGCCCCCCAAAATGATGCTGCCATGGTGCTGGGAGAAGGGTGAGGGAGGAGACGGGGAAAGCAAAGCGGCTGCCCTTCCTGGAGCCAGTGCTTTCACAATCTGCTCCCATGGGTACCCCGAGCATCCCTACATGGGCTAGGGGGAGTGGAGGGCAGCCCTGCGCCTCGCTTTCCCCTCGCTAAGGGGCATCCGAGGTGGGTGCCACCCTGGGGCTGTGCTGGGGGCGAGCGGCTTGCGGGGAGGGATAGAATGAAGCCCCCTCCTGAGTGGGAGGAGGGGGCAAGAAAGCAAACCTTCAAGGAAATTTCTTTTCCTTAGAGGAAGCGTATCATTGCCCAAATCAATGCAAGACGGCAGCAGGGAAGAACCCCAGACGGGGCCAGGCAGGACCCTGCTGTGGGTGCTGGGTGCACGCCGGGCTAGGGCGTGCTGCGGGCAGGGTGCGTCAGAGGGCCCCGCGTGAGCGCCGTCCTTCCAGAAGGACCCAAGGAGCGTGGTTATTACTGATTATTCAAGCTTTCGAAGCTGGCAAGTCAGAAACTGAACCTCATCCCATTGAAAATTCGAGTCCCATAAAGCTGCCGGTTAAATGGGAATTCATCAAGCAGTAAATCNGCTAATGAAGTGCAACGAGACAGCTACCTTCACATGATGGAAAGCTCACGAGGAGCAGCGCTGGCTAATGAGGACATTAGAGTCTGAACTCTCCCTTGTCATCCTCCTATTGTTTTAATATTATGCTAATTTCCCTTTAATGTAGGTTAATTTCTGCCTACAAATTTCTCGGACAGTCAAAAAATACTATTATTTTAGGGAAATTTTGTTTCCCACCCAAACAAAATAGGAGCAGGATTTGGTCGCTGATGCTTCCCGGCGTCCGTAGCAAACACGAGCATCCCGTCATCATCCCCCATGCCAGGTAAAACATTTCAGGATGCCCTTGGTCGCAGGAGGAGTTTTGCTGGGTTGTGACACGTGTGCTCACGCTTTTGAAAGGGAAGGGAGGGAGGAGGAAGCAAAGGCAATTAATCACCGAAGATACTTCGCTCATTTTTTTTTTTACAACTGGAGTTTAGCTTAAATTATTTATGCTAAAGCTTCATAATGCACTAGGAAATGCACTGCAACGTATGTCGTCAAAAGAACAAAGCCCGGGTAACGTGAGCCCACACTCCAGCCCTGTTAAACTTGCGTTTAAGTGGGAAGAGGAGGACCTCCCCCCCGCCCCCAGCAAATTAATAGTGTGCTGATTAGCACAAAACAGATTAGCAAGGTTCCTCTCCGTGCGCTTTGTTTCGTCAACAGAAAGTTAATTAACAGCCCCTCTGCCTTCTGATACTCAGTTATAAGACAGTGCTCCAGCATCACACAGACCTTAATCTTAGATTATGAGTTTGTTCATTTTCTTTAATTTTAGCTGCTATTAGATACGCGCTGGCTGGGAGGTACATTTTCAGAGCGGATAGGCCTGGTTTAGTGATACTCTAACTTTCCTTATTTCAAGGCACTGCTGTATGGAGCAGAGCACTGGGGCTCTCTTCCAGTGTGAAATTATGACCTAGTTTACAAAAAAAAAAAAGCATCAAAAACTTATTAAAATGGTAGGCAGAATATTTGGGGCACTCTACAGATAAACGGGTATGATAAGGACAAAAAAACTACAGTATGGCATGTGAGACGGGGAGGCCCTAAAGCATTTTCAATAAGAGGGTAAACTTTGATAAAATAAGGGCAGCACCCTGTTACAGTTGCATGGACCCAAACAGACCCAATGACAGAGACTCCGGCCCTAAGGTGCAAACACGTAGCGTGGCGTGCAGTGCGTTACGGCTTGCTGGGCTCAGGGCAAGGAAACATCCCGTCCTGTAGCATTGTTACGCTAGATCAAAATTAAAAATTGAATCAAGGCCAAATTTCTCTGAGGCTTTGGCACCCTGGAATAGGTGTCACCCGCGGTGTCGTCCCCCCACCCCACCCAAAAAAAGACACACTGTTCATCAGAGGGTCCCACGCGTTCGTGAAAAATGACGTTACAGCATGGCCCTTTGCTCATACCTTCAGCTAAGGCTGCTCTTTCTTAAATCCCCGAGTGGTTTATTTTCCCACATTTGGCCTCTATTTTCCCATAATTAGCACGCTCGCTACATTAAAGCTCTGGCAGAGCTGCGTGCCCCACCTGCATAAAAACTGGTCATCTCCCCCTCCCCGAGGCGAGTATCTGGACTGTCAGGTTTTATGCGCGGGTATTAGCAAACCTGCCCGAGATGCCCACATGCGGAGCCCAGGCGCCTCACAAATTCCTCTTCAAGTTACATCTTGAAAGGAGAGGAGCCAAAGTCCTTTTCCTAGCTCACCCTCCCGGGCTTCAGCCCTCCCTTTCCAACCTAGCGTACGCCTTGGCATCCCAACCGCCATCCATGGAAAAACCGCAAGGAAGAGTCCTTCGCCCAAAGACGCTGCCCAAATTGAGGATGAGACGAGAGCTCCTGGCCTTTGATCTTGTGTGTGGCGATAATAACTCATCTGGCTGACAGCAGCCTCCCCCTCCTCTCTCCCGCCCCCACCCTGCTTAATTAAAGGGAACAAAGAAAAAGTTGCTAATTAAAAGGAACAAGGGAGGCAGGGAGGGATGCAGCAGGAGAGCAGCGCAGGGCAGTGGCCATGGTGGGGACACCAGAAGACACGTGCGGGGTTAGGAAGGAGCTGAGAGCAAATCTTTGGTGCCCACGTACTGGGTAGAGGCTGAGCTGTGCTGTTGGGTTGGGCAGGGGGTGGCGTCACTACCGCAGCCCTCCTTCCAGCTGAACCCCGGGATGAGAGCTGGTGAAACCGGCCGCGTGCAGCACTGTCCTGTGCCGGCTCGGGACTCGCCTTGCAGCTGCTGCTGTGCTGCGATTGAATCGCGAAGCTGCCTTCTCCCCACCCTCCAGCTGCTCTTTTTTAGGATGCTGGGAAGGGCGGCCCATCGTTCCGGCTGCGGCACCACTGGCCCTGGCTCTGTGCCTGCCTCCCCGCTTCGTGGCTCATGGCAGTGCCGGAGTGCCGTAAAGGAGGGGCAGTTGTGAAAGAGCGGCTGAAGTGCAGTTACTGAGTAAATTTGCAGACAAATGGCCGGTGGTGCCAATGTGTGAAACATTTGGATGTGGAAAGGCCTTCTGGTGACTTCCAGAGAGCAAAAAACCGTAGCCTGTGCGTCCAAAGACCCCTGCTAGCTGTAGTAACCTCTCCTGGCTTTACCAGCCAGGTGTCTGCTTGTTCCTGGTGAATTTGCAGAGTCTCTTCCGCCTCAAGGAAGAATAACGTGTGCTAGCAAGGATTCACGGCCATGCTTACGTGCAGGACACCCAAACACAGCATGGTTCAGCCCCACGGCACTCAATGCCTGCACTGTGCGTGGAGAGGTGGGATGCTCCTCGGAGGGCTGTGGGGTACAGACCTGCCCGGCTGCTCCATGTGCGGTATGACCCCTACTTCTGCCAACGGCTCACATGGGAGCTCCTCCTCGCTCCTAAATGATCCATAAGGACTTTTAAAAGTTCAACAGAAATAGGTTTTATTTGCAGCTTCACCATGCAGCTTTCAGTTAGTAGCTGTCCTGCCGCTTCACAGTACAGCATTTTCCAATCCCATAGCACACGGCCAGGCGGTAAGAGATCCTGGTTCACATGCTCTCCCTCCTGGGCAGGCTCCCACTGAGCGGATCTTCTTCCCTGGCACCGTCTTGACGGAGGCCGTCTCCCCAAACGCTGGGTTTGCAGGCAGGACGTGCTTTCTGCGGGGAAGGCAGCAATGCCGGCAGTGCTGTTTCAGACCCCGCATCACTCCGTGGTGCCGAGGGAGGATGGCTGCCCTGGCTCTCCATTACGGGGGGTGTGCTGATTTGGGGCTGAGGCAGGTCCAAGGGGCTTCTCACCCGGGAATATGTCTCCGGCCAAGAGCAAGCGGGGATGCTTGTGGAAGGGGTGGGAAAAAAGGGTGGGTTTAGAGTTGCCCGTGTAGAACCTGCCAGGGTCTTGCAGTCCCCCACAGAGGTCCGTGTGCGCTCTCCCAGCCCTGCTCCGTCTGGTCCCTGTGAAGAGTGTGTAGGTGCTGGAGGGCCCTTTCAGAAGCACAAATCAAAGCTGTTTCCATCTTAACCTCTGAGATGTCTGCGTGCCTGGTTTTGTACATAATTCGTGTATTCAGGCAGATGTGCCCTGCCCCTCCGCAGATAATGCCCCGCCCCCGATGAAGTTGTTCCTGTCTCTGGGGCCACGTGTCTGCATCCTGCTACCTGCCAGGCCAGCGGCATTTTTTGGAGGAAGACCCTTGAGCAATTCTGTGTTCTCTCTGGGAAACAGTCTCAACCCCTTGGAGAAATTTTGAAATAATAATAATAATAATTATTATTATTATTATTATTTTTGCCTCCTTGACTTCCCCGTGGTTCATCCTTCATCTGCTGGCAATCTGATGTTGTGCTGGGAAACAATGTGACCTGACATCAGTGAGGTCAAAAAAAATTTAAAACCCCAAAGCTTAACAATAAAAATAAGCAGCTGGGAGCGGCAGAAGGAGAAGAGGAGGAAGTCAGAGGGGTGGCTTGGGTTGCTGAGCTGCTGCCAGCAAGCTGAGGGGGAGCAGAGGGGCTGGGAGAGAGCAGCCTGGTGGACAAAGGTGATGCAGGGTGGAGATGGGGCAAAAAATCTCGTGAAAGCCGAGGAGAAAAGGAGGATGCAAAGAGTTGTGGGGGAGCAGGAAGAGCTTGTGAGAGACTCGGGGAGGGTTTCATCCACATAGCTCCGTGTACGGCGTGCCAGCATTGCAGCCCCGTCCCACCGTAGCCGAGCACTCCCTGAATTACCCCGCCGACTCTGGGGAAGACACCTCTCGTGCCTATCGTTTTGAAGAACGGCTCCTGTTCTACCTGTCTTGCCGTTACAAACAGAGGAGCGACAGGAGTCAAGGGGAACGTCAACTTCCATCCAGGAGTGATGGGCGAAGCGGGGAGGAGAACGGCAGTGAGGATGAGGGGACAGCCCACCCCGCTGCCTCCTTAGCTGTAATTAACCCCGGTGCTAATGAAGTGCAACGAGACAGCTACCTTCACATGATGGAAAGCTCACGAGGAGCAGCGCTGGCTAATGAGGACATTAGAGTCTGAACTCTCCCTTGTCATCCTCCTATTGTTTTAATATTATGCTAATTTCCCTTTAATGTAGGTTAATTTCTGCCTACAAATTTCTCGGACAGTCAAAAAATACTATTATTTTAGGGAAATTTTGTTTCCCACCCAAACAAAATAGTTTCCCTGGATTTGGAGGAGAAGTGGAAAAAGGGAGAATGCCTCTTCTGAAAACCAGGAACGAGACCCAGATGGAGTCTGAGCAGGATGAAAAAACGCTTCATTGTACGGTGAGAAAATTCCTCTTGTCCGTTCCCTTGCTGGGCAGCCACCGCTGCCTCTTTGTTCGGTGCGATGGCAAGGCAGAGCAAAAGGAGGCTAAACGTGGCAAGTGACGCGAGGAAAAAGCAGGAGCAAGCGTCATTGGATGTCTAGTGTCTCAGAGCAAAGGAGCCAAAAAAACCCTGCTATTTGTGTAAACGTCTGCTCATTTTCCTTCTGGGGTGAATTTCGCAATTCCTCCATTTCCATGTGATGAGCAGCCATAGTACTGTCCCACTGTTGTGCTGCAAGGCTGGAAAAGGCAGGGTGATTGCACAGATCCAGACGTTTGCTGCATCCAACTAGGGCAAAAGTTGGGAGGCTCGTGACAGTGTGGAAAGTGGCACTGGCTCAGCAGGAGCTGTGGGGAGAACCTCCGGCTCCTTTTAGAAGGTTGCCAGAGCAAGGCTGGGTGGAAAAGCTGATGTGGGAAACCATCACGATCTTCTGAAAGCTGTCTAGCGTTGGGATAGCAAGGCTTTCACAACGGTGGCCCGTCGCGGCTGTGAGACAGGAAGGGTGATTCAGAAAGGGAACCGAGATTCGAGGTTTTTGCAAATGTACTTCAGGCTTTGTGGACCGTGCTGCTGGTGGTACCAGCTGGGATCCCGCAGAGCCTGGGCTAGGTAGACCTGGCAAAGCTGGTCTGATTTGTTGGTGCATCTAAGTTTTGATGGACATTTAGGTGGGAGAAGAAAAAAAGTAGTGAGCTCGCCATCAGTTTGGCATGGGGTGAACTAAGGGGGAAAAGATGGCGCGTGGTAAGAGACACATGCAGGTGGAATGGGTTGTTTCCCTAAACTGCCTTGTCAGTCCGTCCTTGTCTTGAACTTGCTGGGATTTCTCTCACTGGGAGCACACATTGCTGTGGGTGGGTGGACATGTCCCCATCCAGCCCAGTGCCGTGTCTCAGAAGGTACATCTCCATTAGCTGCAGCTAGATGCTGTGTCTGACCCCTGAACTCCCCAAATGTCCACACTGCCCATGTGCTGCCTCCTCGTCTGGCTGGAGTCACCCAGGTGGCTGGCCAGGCAAGGAAGCCCAGCCATGAGGAGCAGGGACTGATTTGGTTGTGAACCTCGTTGCCCTAGGCAGTATGTACGTGCCTGGCATCTGCCAGTGGGCCAGACTCTGGTTCAGCTGGCGAAGACCGTAACAGCTCAGCCAGGACTTATGGACTTTCTGCTGCAACAGATATTTTCCACCTCCAAGCATGCCATTCTACTTTATGGACTTCCAGGACTTTCTGCTGCAACAGATATTTTCCACCTCCAAGCATGCCATTTTGAGGTAATGTTTCCCTTTAATAAGGGAAAAAACAGGTATCTGCAACCTTGGAAGATCTTCGTGTTTCCCATTACTGGTACCCTAATCATCTCCCCAGAAAAAAAGCAAGATCCTTTTACACTTGACTAATTCTGCTGCTGTTATTCAGTGCTGCTTTCACACCACTTCCCAAGCGTGCCAAGACACCCTTGAACCTGTTCAGAAAAGGTTAGGATGCTAATTAAGAAAAGCTATTGTTTTCCCCCCACACCACCGCCTCTAACCTGAGGGAGAAATGTAAAATGGTGCATGAGCTGGGGCTGGATCTATTATTACTCTTGGGTTTTTTTCCCCCGCCTCTTCCAATGTTATGACATGTATGTCCCACTTTTCCCTAGGGGAATGTGCCGCTCCTGCAGGTCCTGTGTGCCAGTGCGAAAATGGGACAAGAGGTTAATTTGTAGCCCTGTGATGCGCAAGCTTTCCCTTTGCACAAATATTGATCTAAGGCTGTTTGAATATCTATCCTGGTGGTCAGAGCAGCAGGGTGATAGCGCTGCTGAAGATACGCAAGGACATCAGAGGCGAAGGGAATGGAGAAACAAAGGCGAGATGGGTAGGAGCTGCAGGTTGGGCATCCATGCTCTCTGCTTCTCCCCTCCCTTTTCAACTTAAATACCTTTTTATCGACATTTTCTCTCACTGGGCTGAGCGATCTTTCAAAGAAGAGGATAGCAGCAGCTTTGTTCCACCCTGGGCATTCATTATATGGTGTCATTTCACCACTTGAGTTGTCTGAGCTGCCTAGGTTAGCAGTTAGGGGAAAGTTAAATATAGCTGTGGAGTCCTAAGCAAATACATCTCCCTTTGCCACTTAAGGGCGTAACAGAGGAGACCCTCCGCTCTCCTCACCCTTCCCCAGAAGAAGAGCAATTGGCAGGAGTAGCTCCTTCGCTGAAGGTGCACGAGCGGGGCTGGTCCCATCCTTCAGCGGCGCAAAACCAGGCAGCCTGGGAAGACACGGAGGTTGTAACCCACTCCACTGAGTTTTGAACACACTCAGCTTTAGGCAGAACTCCTGTTCCCTCTGCCTGGTGGGCTACACCTCGCTCCACACCAAAGCTCTCCAGAATTCTTTCTCTGTGAATAATAATGAAAAACTTTTCTAAATTAGCTGATTAGTCAGCTCCCCTAATTAGTTAATTACTCTGCTCTGCTTTCACTTGTGCTTTCCTGTCGTTTTCCCAACCTCAGGTTGAAGGAATGAGCACGCATGTGGCTGTGCTGAGATCTTATCCTGCTTTGAAGGCTTTAAACTTTCATGATTCAGCCATGTAAGGCTGACACGTGGCCGACCTTACACAACTCCTCTCTTTAAACTCTCTTGTGATGAGTGGTGTACCTGCCTCCTGTGCCAAGGCCCAGTGCGTCTCCAATGCTGGCTTATGCAACTGTCCCCTCCTGTGTCCCCACTGCCAGCATCTATACCCGTTATACTCCAGCCTGTCTTCCTCCTTCATGTAACGTCTCACCGTGGCCTACAAATCCTGCAGGTTTGCCCCAAAGCTGGAGAGGAGCGGACGTGTCGTCTCTCAGGCTGTGTCCTGGAACTAGTGAGGTATGAAGGCAGCTGGCTACGGGTACCAGGGCGTGATAAGAGTTGTGCCAGGTCAGGCCAGACATCCCCCAAACACAAGACCCCATCTCTGGTGCAGACAATAGTGGGTGCCTGGAAACTTGTGTAAGTACAGGGTGAACAGTAGTGGTAATGCTCCAGAATACTTTCCTAGCCTCCGGTGGTTTGCAGATCAGGGACCGCCTCACCCATAAGCGATGTGTTTGTACATAACAGCCTCCGCAGACAAGCTCTTGGTAGAAATACCCAGGTTTTTAATGAACTTTTATGAGCTTTTAGCAGTCACAGATCATCTGTCGAAGAGTCCCATGCCACAGAGACACATTGGGTATAAGAAGAGCTTGTTTTGTTTGTTCTGAACCTCTGGGTTTCCTCTGATGCCCCTACTCTTTGCTCCAGCAGAGGTAGAAACAGCTTTTTGTGTGATTCTCAGATCTCTGTTGTATCCCTTTCCAAGGCGGAGGAACCCTTATGTAGCTAAAGTTCCTTGTTCCTTTGGTAATCTGGTTGCTAGCCTCTGAAGTTGTTATTCTCTGAATCCGTGATAGTTACTCTATAACCTTCAGGTGGAGAGAGGAGCACGGCTTTGTGGAGAACTCAAGGCCGGGCCAGCGCTTTCTGCTTTGTTCTTTGCTCTTACCCCTCTGCAAGTCTTTTCCTTGATCCTCCATGGAAATTCATGAGCATGTTGGAACCCTAGAGGGTCAAGGAGAGGAGGGTTTCTTGGTTGGGGGGCCTGAGGAGGGAGACTGCAAGGGAAAAGTGGATGGATTGTGGAAGAGAGAAAGAGAAGCATCAATAGGAGAGAAAGTCAAAACCAAGAGAAGTGTCAGAAAGAACTGATAATGAATCTTCAAGTGGGCATTTATACGTGGCTTTGGCTGTCTTACGTCTTGTACAGCTGCTGCCTTTTCTTCAAGGAAGGTGCGGGAGATGAGCAGTTGGAGTGGGTCACACCATGGCAGAGACCTTTCCCTTACCAAGAGCCATAAGAGGAAGAACCAGTCGTGCATTTACTGTCTTGCTACACAGATGTTTTCGATGTGAGAAAACAAAACTTCAGAGACAAGGTGCTGTTTTAATTCCAGTAGCAGATTGGACCTCTTCTGAGGTATTTCAGGGTGACTGTGAGCGTTATCATTTGTAGGTGACATACAGAAGTTGGTTGAGCAGGGAATGTCCTCACCCCATACCTAACGTTGGCTTTGAGAGCTGTTAAGTTGACTTTACTCTTTTGCTGCTGTCACATCGTCCTGGTGAAGGGCTCAGCAAGCGACAAAGAGACGATCTCTAGTTGGAGGCAGGATTCCCCCCCTTCCTCCTGCCTTTCCCATTTACAGATAGAAATGAAGTCTGTGTTACGGACCCTTAAGCTGGTTAGACACTTGAGACTTAGAAGTCCTTAAGCACATTAGCAGCTGGAGGTCCATTATTATTCATTGAATCTCTCCAGGGCCAATTGGAATCCTCCTTTTAATTGTCTACGTTCCCCTCTGTCCTTTTATCATGGAAGAAGGAAAGAAAGAGGGCAAGAAATGTGGCAATCAGGTTATCTCATTACCCATCCCAGCCCTGGAACAGGTTGCAGGCTTGAATCTGCTCTTCCCCTCCAGCGAAAGGAGGGAGGGTCGCCCATTTTACATACTAATGGCAAAATGACAGCCCCCCACCGCCACACCTCTGTATCTCCCTGAGCATGCTGCAGTTAATAATTCACATTTCATTAGCAAGTCTGTGTGGCCTTACGTTGTTTCCCTTCCGTAGATGAAGAGATTTCGGGAAGGCTTAGACAAGCGGGAGTTGGGGCAGGACAAGCCGAAACAAGTGCTGGGATCAGTTGGGCTAGACTTGAAGCGAATGAGCTTTCAGAGTAGGGGCCTTTTCAGCACTCCTGTGTCTGTTTACCATCATAGCCAGCATAGAGCAAAGGTACTAGGGCCATAGCAACTCAACAGCTTGTAAAGAAGCAGAGGAGACCCCCCAGCTTGACCAGCAGCAGAAGAAAGCCTGATAATATCATCCCATTGGCCAAGCAGAACTGTTGTGGGCCATCAGACCACAGGCAGTCCTCTGCCTGGCTGGAGTGACATCCTGCGGAGGGGAGGGTGCTGGGTAGATGAGGACACCAAACCCATACCTGGGCAGCCATCGTCGGCAAGCTCTGCTACCTCATCACACAGCCCTGGAGAGCATTAGTGCTCTGCTCTTGTAGGTCGGGCATTGAACTAGCACGCTCATGAAGCACCAAGCCACCGGGCAGGAGCAATTTTGAAGGGGGTTAAATGAAATACACCCTTGGAGAAGTTGGTCGTACGAGTCCTGCTGCCAGCACAAGAATTTTACATCAGGAGACTTGTCTCTCGAGCTTGGTTTTCCACACACTGAAACATTAATCAACTTTTGAACCATGTACCATATGAAATATTCATCTTTTCTTCTTGTGAAAAACAAACCAGAAACCCCAGCTATCTTCAAAGCTGACTCGTGGCATTCCATGCTCTGATCCTTTAGGAATTGCTGTGTCATTTCCACCTAAGTTTGTTCTGTGATTACTGGAAAGCGAGCGAGCTAAAAACACTTCTAGAGTGACTTTACTAGCATGTCCAGGTTTGAGAGACACATGTTTTTTGGCTTGGAATTTGCTGGCCAGATCCAGGCTTGTTATGTTCCCGTTAAGGAGAGAAGGGGGCTTTTAACGCCATTTTCAAACCTTATTTCATGGGTAGCCAATTCCTGCCATGATCCGGTGGCAGGTGATTTCTTTATTAAAACATTTGAAGAGAAAGCAGCTTAGATCAGCCGTCCTTGAAAGGGGAAATTCCATCCCAACGGTCCTTTAAATGCTGGTGGAAGACCCTTCCCCAGCGGGCATTGCCACCTTTCAGGAAAGGCAAGAGCCATGAGACTTGCAGGGACGGTCTTTCCTGTCACAGAGACGGGCGAACATATCCTCAGGACAGATCCTCCTCTGAAACTTATTAAACTCTGTGTGCTTGAAAAAGAGCCTTAATAAATAACTGTAATAAAAAGAATAAGTAAAACAAGAAAAGAAAATAAAAATGAGATATAAAATGTACCTCCCATTAGCAGACCTTAAGGCACTTTTAGAAACGTTGAGTGAATGAAGTCTCTTCCTTGCCCTATCTGGGGTAAACAAATCCATCCTGTCCTTCAGCTTGATCTTGCAGTAATGTCATAATCCCACCTTTATTACATCACTGTTGTCATGGAAATAACTGTGATTTCATAAAGTCTCCGTAATGACTTTACCACAAGATCCATTAGGATAGGAAGATGGATTGTGAAGGCTAGAAAAATGCTTTCTTTAAGCAAATGCATACTGGATAATTAGCAAATGCGGCAAAGGGAAAGAATGGAAATTTGATGGGAAAAAATAAATGGATCCATCTTTAGCATGGGCTATTTATGAATGTTTTATTTGATCCGGTTTCAAATGGCAGCAAGGCCCTATTGTAACACTCCCTGTCAAGTCTAATAGTCCCATGCTTCAGGGTGTACTCGGCACGTGTTGAACAAAAAGCCGGGCCCTGCCCTAGCTTCAGCCCTCTTCAGTCCCTCAGACTTTGAAATAAAGGTTTGGGGCTTTCGCTGGTGTCCCAAGAGCCTCTTACTTTGCCGTAGGACCATTTGCCTAGCTGAACAGAGGAACGCATCGGGCACATGCTCAGAATGAGGATCCTGGGGGTCGTCCTGGCCGGAAAGCCTTTTATATCTCAGCACAGACCTAGCATGTCGGCCCACCTTAGAAACCCTGCCGTCATCCCCCAAAAGGTCTTTGGAGATGCCTGAACTAGGGAGCCTTCAGTAGGGAACACCTCCAAGGCCAAAGAGGCATTTGATGCCAAGATGTTAGGCATTTGGAGGAGGCAGGTGATGGAAATAAACCTTGGGTGAGCAGGACCTGTCGGGAGTCAGGCTATAAAACAGCAAAGAAAATGCTTTTGCTTGCGGCTCGTGACAGCGTGTTGAAGGAATAGGGCCGTGTTAACTCCCTAAAAGTGTTTGGGGGTGTGATGCTGAAAGCAATGCCTAGCTACAAGCCAGGCCTGGGGGTGCCCCTTGCATCGCATCCTCAAAATGCGAGCAAGTGGCTGCCGCCTGTTTCTCCTCAAGGAGACATGGGGAGGTGATTAGAGGCTTGATGGAATATCAGAGCTACCTGAATAAGTCTTGCATCTCTCAGCACTCCGGGCATCAAAGCGACCTTGTGCTAACGGTTAATGCATGAAGTAATTCCGACTCTGGTTTCTTCTCTCCGAGAACGGTCCGATGCCGATGGCTTATTCCTGTGTCTTTCTGCTTCCCTTAGGAGCCGATGTCCTATTGACATGCATTTATTTTTAATTTCCGGAGAAAAATACGGTATTTGTAATGGCGGGGCACACACTGCTTGCTGAATATCCTGGCCCAGGCTGACGGAGGACGCTGAAAAGACTGCAGAGAGTACTGCCAGTGGGTTTCTGCTCTGACCTGTGCAATCTCTTCTCTCCTGTCCCAGCGCCCCTGTGCCACAGCTGGCAGCACCACGTGCAGCTGGCTCGCCGGAGATGCTCACAGCTCAGGCAGCAAAGAGGAGCAGGGCACTGGAGTTCAGGGAGGAGGTGTGAGAACACGGTGTATGGCAAATGCACAGGCACCAGACAGAAGTGTTCGATGGAGGCCTGCTGGCTTAACGCTAAAATGCCTTTCTGCGAGCAAGGGCTGCTTGTGCTGCCGTTCCCTTCAGAGCTTCAGCATCCCTCCAGCTGCTCTTTGCCAGATAGTCCTGGCCCTGGAGCAGAGATGCAGAAAAGCACTCCTGAGCTAATTGAAGCGGTCGCATCCTAGCCAGCAGCATTTCCCACATTAGCCAAATTAGATCTAAAACTGATCTCCTAGTCAAAACAAGTCTCTCCTCTGCAATCCTCTTACTCTATTTACATACCGCAATCCACGGACTGTTGCTGAATTGGGCCATGGTGAGGCTTGTGGGGATGGCTCATGAAGCCCCCGGCACCGCTGGCTGGCAAGGGTACGAGGCCCTAGTGACACCTGCATTCCCCAGATCCCTGTCCCCTCTGAAGGACTCGCAGGAGCTGGGTAGCTGGAGCCCAGTTCAGATACTGAAAGCGGTCTTGAGCTGATGACCTGGCTGTTCCTCCTGGTATCTGAATAATTTTTGGCTAAGAAAAAAAAAATAATCTGATAGCTCTCGATACAGATGCATGGTCATCAGCGAACGTTATCTTGTTAATCAGAGGGTCTTACCTAACTTTAATTGCCGGTGTTGTTACCAACCGCTGTCATATCCATGATGGAAGCGTGACATGAATTGGCTTTGTGAAATAACAGCTTTTCGCGATTAGTCATTGCAGCAGGTCACGTGCAGTCTCTAATGATCTCCTGGGACGTTTGGCTGGAGCAGGAGGAGGAGATATTATCCGCTTGTCTTGGATAATACCAGGACAACAATAAGCTCCAGCTTTGGCTGTGATGATTGGCCAGACAAAATTCATACCGCGCCATCAGCCACCCATCAGGATGTTCCTCGCTTCATTCTGGCAGTGACAGAGCAGGGTGATGGGTAGCGTGAAACACCTCTTGCAGTTCATAAAACCAGCGCGTTATAGCAGGGATTATTCCTGTTCCCAAGAGCCAGAGAACCAACAAGGGATGGAAGAGCTTGGTGCAGCCAAAACAAGAACCATCTTGCCCGTTCCCGTCCAAAGACCTGAGCCACCTGTAAGCCAGCTCTTGAACACATTTCATGTTGCCTTAAAATGCTTAGCTGGAAGGCAGCAGTGTCTCAGTGTTGACTCGCTGTCAGCTCCACCATCTGCAGACCAAGTGTGGTGGCCTCAAACCCCAGCCCTACTTCCACCCTCGTTCTTTCTGCAGGTTGCTGAGGTCATTTTTGGGCTCACGGCCACAGGGCCGTGGAGTTTCAGCAAAGAGCTTCTCAGCTTCTGACCATGTTCGCCAACTACAGTGGTCAAGAGGGTGGGTTGGGTGGGGTTTTTTCCAGGTTTTGGGTCTGAGTTTGGAAATAGGGTGCCACTGAAGAAAGTAACTTGTATTTTCATTTCTTCTGTTAGAAAAAAAAAAATTGTTCGGGGTTCAAAAAAAAAAAAAAAGTCAACTGAAACCAGAAACTGAACTATGCGTTTTGGCTAAAATGAAGCATTTTCATTCAACTTGAAATGTATTTGTTGACCTCCAGACCATTGGTTTTGAGGTGTGATTTTTCAGTTGGACCAGGAGACCTATTACTCACACTGCTCTGCTCATGAGGTACTGTGGTCTGAAGAATAGGTACTATATTGACACCTCACTCCGTTTTTTGTGTCTGATCCAAGCTCTGTGAAAGTCAGTGGGAAAAAAAAATGCTTTTAATCAGAGTCAGACCGAGCCTCTAATGCCGTATTTCGTTTGCGCCTGGTCGAAGGACATGGGCATCCTTTAGGATGCGTTATGAATAGAGTCCTGTCTTGATAAACAGTGCCATCCTTTTACTTGCCTAAAATATATTCTTAGGCAGCTCTCAAATAACGCCGATTTATTCAGATAGGCTGCTCAGGGCTGCAAGTTCTGCCTGTTTATTGCCAGGATGTTTTCATCTTTAAACATGTGCCACTTTTGATGAGGTCTGTAAGGAGTGCTACTTTTGCAAATGTGGTGATGTCTCATATAATAGCCAAGTAGCAGCAGGGCAAGACAGAGCCTGTCTTGTTGGCTGCCCGTGCCGTTCAGATGAAGAAATCTTTCCACCGTGAGAGGTGTCCCTGCACCATCAAGTGCTCACGTTGCTTGTTTATGTACTCGCTCATCTTAATAGCAGTAAGAAATAAGCTTTTTGGCAAACCACCAAGAGATTTAAGAATTGCTTCCTGCCAGGGCTGAAAAATGTTTTAAACCAGCTTCTGAGCTTCAACTTACCCTGCTGTGCTCACTTCGGAGCAGCTCATCGCTTGCGAGACGAATACCGTATCTACCACCCGCAGATGAGTTGCAGACATACCCCTATAGATAGGATATCTCCAAAGAGGGATCGGAGCATGCCTGTACCTCTGTCCTGGTGCTGTATTTCTGCGATAGCTTCCCAGCACTGGTGGTGGTCAATAACGCCCTCTCTGTGCTGGGGACAGGCAGGTGTCGTTCCTTCATGACTTCCGTGGATGCAGCTGAGCTATCGTCTGCTTTCTGCCTGTGCCTAAACAGACGTGAGGCGTGCAATTTGCAAAATGCCTCATAGAAAGGAGCAAAATATTCCAAAAATGGCATAGGGAGTGATAAGGTGTCCAAGAGAGGCCATCCATTTTCCTTAGGTAAATAGTCCTCTTCACGCTCCTCGCTGCCTCTGTAAAGGACACCCTAGGTCACACGGCGAGTGCAGAAAAGAGTGTGGATGGAGGAGGGAGAACACGGACAATTTTTTTTTCCATAGGAAGCAGTTAGGAAGGGTTCAACTGGTCGTTTTTCCACTTGAAGGCATCCAGCTGCTGCCTTGAATTTTTCTATTAAGGCCTCTGTTCTAGGTAAGGGAAACAACTGATACCCAGCCCTGCAACTCTCCCCCCTCTTTCCTTCTTCACCTGAACGGAGGAGATACCTGGCTCAGCGTCAACCCTCACCTGCCAAAGACGTTGTGCATCTGCGAACGCACTCGTGTATCAGCCTTTCAGGACGACGGGACTGATTTGCTGTGATGTTGTGCTTCTATTTGCCCTATTCTTTGGTTTTCCAAAGACCGTTTCTGCAACGCTGAAGCCCTACATCTGCTCTGAGCACACGCAATCAACCCCCTGTCTTGGCCCATACAGTGACTGCAAATGGAAGGAGCCGATCATGGACGTTTCAAGTGCAGATCCCAGCTTGTGCAGCAAATACACCAGGCAGGGGGTCAGCCTCATGGATCTGAACAGCCGCTTCTGACCTAAACCTCACGCCGGGCTGCGAAACCAGCTGAGACTTCTTCCTACAGCACCGCAGGCTCGAAAACCAGAGCTGAGCTCCAGGGGGAATATAGGCTGTGTTTGGACAGTCAAGAGGAATCCGACTAGCTGGTAGATCTGACTAGTGCAACGCACGACCGAGCCTCTCCTCTGCCAGCACCAGCGGGGACGCCAGTCCCTCCATCCCTTAATGGGCCACCCTCCTGCCTCTCCAGCGTGGGTCTGATCACCGCCTCGGCACAGGCGCACACACTTGGGAAGCACCTATTTACACTGGGAGAAGGGCGAGGAGGAAGTGATGGGCTTGATTTTTCTTCCACAGCTTCGCTTCAGAGGGATGACTCTGGACCTGAAAAGCTCAAGAAGTTTAAGCCCGGCTGGGCTGGGCTGCTCTGGCTGGGCTGCTCTGGCTGGGCTTCGGAGGCATCGCAGCCTTTGGCAGTGCAATCCCTTCTTTCTTTCCTTTTCCATTTTTTGTTTCTTCACCGTGTTCGGGACCAAATGGTAACAAGTAGGTCCCCAGATAACCCGGTCTTCAGCAACAGCATTGCTTTTCCACCCTAATGGAGAAGAGAAGGCGGTATTTCTAGCGTAGGTTTTTCCCACACGTGGCTTGCGTGCCCCCATGGGAGCTGTGGGGTGTTTCTAGGGGTCTGGGGAGGGGACTGAGCAAAGCAAGCCCGTTGCCAACAGGTCTGAATTCACCTCACGGTGTTCGCAGCCCCACGGGAAAATCTGTAAAGCTCCGCAAATCAAAAGGTTGAAAAATCCCTGGCCTGGAGTCCTGAGTGCTGTAAAAAGGCCCGGGGATGCACAGCCAGTGATTTTTGTGTGAAGGAGGATTTCTCTGAGAAATAAAGCCTCAGATCAACTTGCAGAAGTGGAAGTGCGGCTTAGTGGTGGAGCTGGGTTCGTTTGTGAAGCCCCTTTCTGCTTCTGTATTTAGAAGAGTGAAATAATAATTGGGAGCAAAGCTTAGGTTAATCTGCACTGAGAGCGTGATACTCGGTAGCTTTATTAAAAGGAGGGGTGTGGGGAGAAGCACGGGGCAGCTTCAGCTCATTTTATTTTTCTGCTTCATCTTTGGTGCTTGCTGGTGTTGGAAAATAACCCTCCTCTCTGCTAACTGAAGTGCTGTGCGAGGAATAAGTCTCAGCTGGAGAAGACGCTCCCTTTCGGCCAGGCCTCCTCGTTGCAAAAGTGCCATTAGCTTTTGAAATAAGCCTCCTAGGTGTGAAAGTTACTTTCCTTTTGCGAGCTGAAAAGGCCACCACGGCCCTTGCAAAGCCCTGGCGAGCACCATCGCCGTGAAATTCCCCTCTGTCCCCTGTCTAAATCCAGCTCCATGCCAAGCTGTCCCCGAGCATCTTGGGTTTCCTAACCACCGCAGGCTGCGAGAAACCCAGGATCTCTCTCTTGCTCACTCTCACAGCTGACTGCTTATTCCAGCACGGATCTCCACTGAACCTCACAGTGTCTTTTCCACTGAGTTGCACTGGTTTGGTCCATATGACCAACCTTGCATGATCCAGGATGCTTTGCCCAGGTCACCGTTCGCCCAAGAGGGGAGATAAATGCAGGTGTCTTCCAAGTCAGGTTATTTTATTGGAATAGAATTTGAAGGGAAGAAGAGTGAGGAAGGCTGGGGGGAGGGAGGAAATCCCCTTCCCCCAAGCTTGGTAGCTGGATCCTGTCCCTTGCAAGCCCAGCTTGCTGGGAGGCCGGGTTGCGCTTGCGCTGAGCTGGTGGAGGGCTGCTGAGGCATTAGGCAGGGACTTGGGATGTCCCTGGGACCCCTCGAAGGATGTGTAGGGCCGTAACTCACAGCTGCTGCTGTCTGAGTCTCCGTACATAGGAGTGCCTGTCAGGAATTTATTACTAATGTATTTTTATACCAGCCTCTGTAATAAGTAAAGAAAGACTCCATCTGCCTCTTGTGACCGTTTAATCACGTAGGGATGTGTTCAGCTAAAAGCCCTCCACCTGAGGTGACAGACACCCAACCCACAGGGCAGACCCACTTTGCTCGATGTATTTATGTGAGCTGCGTGGCTTACTCTACAGCATCTTGCCTCTCAAAGCGAGAGAAACAGCTCTCCTAAAGAAAGCCTTGCTGGTGTGGCGGTGTCTTTCCTGAGTTAGCTGCTTGTTGCATTTCATTTAAAGCGTCTCGGGTAGGTACTTGGGTATGGTGTTTGCCAGTTAGCGTGAGGGCAGAGCACGGAAGAAGGTAGGCAGCCGGCAGTAATGGTGTTGGAGGATGCGTTTTTGCTTGTGCACGGCCAGGGAGAGTCTGGTTATATTGGAGAATGGCTGTATCGGTTAACTGTGCCACGCAGAGGGGTCAGTCCGTTCGGGATGAACACCTCTGGTTTAGTGGCACTGTTTTCCAGTGTGGTTAATGGCAAGGGTTAAGTTTCTTGTAGGCTTTCAGGGGAGACCCTGCGGGCCTCCAGAGCTGAGGCAGACCGAGTAGAGATACTCTTAACCAACAGCCAGACTGCAAGGGCTCGGATGCCTCTCTGAAAAGTGCTCAGGATCAGTCAAAACACTGGAGTTGCAGCAGTTTGCTCCAGGTGAGTGGCTTAAGAGCCTCAAATTTTTGTTCTATTATGGTAGGGAAACACAGCCCTCCTTACCAGGTTGCCTGCAAGCGTAAAGAACAGAAGCAGGAAGGAGACAAGCGAGAGCGTGGTGCCCTAGGAGCCCAGTAAGTACCTCAGCTTTTTCCAGTTGCTGGGACTGTGTGAACAGCAGCGAGATAAGGGAGTAGGAGGTCCTGAGGTGGTCTTGTGCTTTATGAAAGGAAAAAAAAAGTGTTTACTGGAGTCCCACATTCACTGGAAGAATAAACTTTGAGTTTTTTTGGTGCTGTCTTCCCAGATTCCCAATTGCTGAAGAGAGACAAAGGCTTTGTGTTAATGGAAGAGTTGAGCGTGTCTTCTGAAAAAGATGGAGAGGTAGAAAAGGATAGATGGGGTGGAAACAGGAAAAAAGAGCAAGCTGCTGGGCAATGACAACCCCTAAACTCCATCAATACTTTTAAACTTGCTGTTGTCCACCCAAGGTGCAGAGCAGTGTGTAAAAAAAAAAAACCACCGTTTGGTATGTCGCTATGGGAACTGGTACGCCCACCGCATGCGACTCAGTGACATCAGTTTGGCAAAGGCCTCCTCCTCGCCCAGGAAGGACTTCCAGTGTGGGCTTACCAGCATTACTGCTCCTCACCTGGGTTTACCGCTCACGTATTTTAGAAACTAAAGCAAGCATGGCCATGCAGGTGGCAGGGTTGGGTTGTCAAACAACGTTGTGCAGGATGTTCTGGAAATCCGTAGCGTTAGTGGGCTCCAAATGTGGTGAGGCAAATTCAAAGAAAGGGTCCATCTTGGGATATTAAACAGAGAAATTGAAACATAGCCTCTGGCTCAGAGCATGGAAACTGCAGACTGCTGGGAGGGTGGATTTGGGGGAAAAATGCTCTTTGCTTGCCATATTTTTATCCTCTCCCAAGATTTCTGCTCGTGAGCACAGCTAGGGCAGGAGGTGGGTTGGCTGGACCTCGGGTACAATGCCAAGGGGCTGCACTGCTGTTGCTGTGGCGTGCACGCATGGTGACAGCATACCCACTGAGACGTGTAAGTTCTCGTGGTGCTTTGCCTCGCAAAGTTGATCTCACCTAGCCGTACCCTGTTTTTTCGCTGCGAAGCCAGTGGTTTTAGAGGGCCACCCGGAGAGCTGTGTCTGCAAGCTGACAGCAGAGAAGGACCCTCCACCGAGCCCCTTTCCTAGCATCTCCAGGAAGGCCAGGCAGCCTTCTCGTGTAAAGCCTTCCCCTAGGTTTTGCTTCTCCATCTGACTTAGCAACAGCTCCTGGGAGTTCCTGGAGAGCTTCCCACTCAGCTGAGAGCCGGATTAAACTCGGTTTTCCCAGGAAATGTCTCTTGGTATATTTTACGGTTTAATATTTGTCCTCTGTGAAGCATCTTCCTTTCGTGCTAAACGTGCACCTATTATATGCATGGCTTATTTTCAAATTCCTAGAGGAGGCCGGAGACTTGGTCTGTTTATAGTGTAGAGGAATGCATCTCTCCAGCACATCTCAAGCAAGGAAAGCTCCCAACTTTAAGTGACTTTCAACCAAGTCCTTGGGAGCTGAGTTTTCCCCATGCCTCCTGGAGGGCTCTGCTAGAGGCTGCGCATGCAGGCTTCTCCCAGACACGGGCTACGAGCATTAGCAAGTTCAAGGCCAGAAAAACATTTTGGAAGGACAATGTGTTGGGTTTTTTGCTTGCTGGGGAAAGCATTTATCTCCGGATTTGTAGAAGTGACCTCCTGCAGGCACTCTGCGGATTTAGGAATCTTATCCCACTGTCAGTAATTCTTACCAAGTTGTTAGAGCTTGATTTTTCCACTCTAAAGCTTGATGATTTATATGCATTTGTCATCAGCTCTGGGGTCCTGATAAATAAAGATTTAAAAAAAAAAAACCCAACCCAACCAACAAACAAACCTACCCAGTAGGTTCCAGATTTTTATGTTGCTAATAATAGTTTCAGAGGGACTTAGGATATTGGTAAAAAGCTTCTCCAGTCCCCCTGAATTTCAGTGCAAGCTGTATTCCCAGCCTCCCTCACCTCCTGCCTATACCGCAATGGCCAATTTGGTTTATTCTGAAGGTGGGGCGTTTTGCAGGTAACTCGTAGGGATGGGTATGCGGACGTGGAAAGTGCTGAGGGGCTGGTGGTCCTGCCTGGGGTCCCGCGCTTCTTGCAGCATCTGCAGAGGGGTTTGCAGGATTGAGGCACGCTCGTGGTGCCGCGGCTCTCCGCACGCAGCAGGCAACGGAGGCAGCGCGTAGTTGTTCATCATTTTGATCAAGCCTCCTGCCGGGAGCAGTGCGAGTTTCAAACGCTAAATTAAATGAGCCAGGAATGTTGTTGTTTCAAAAACAACTGGCCACAGTGACCGGCGCTGACACGCATCCTAATGGCTGACAGGTCCCCGAGGGATAAAGAGGGAAGGGAGAGGTGGAGGAAGTATGAAAAGACATCGCTGGAAAGCAACTCTGATCTTGGAAGAGGACGAACAGGGAGGACCTTTGCTCCTTTAATAAAACTTCCGCGTGAGGAGCCTCCTACTGAGAGAGCATCCGTTTCAAAACGTCTCACACAGAACAAGCTCTTCAGCTCACTTTGCTGGAGAAATGTCTTTTGCTGCAGTGATGTTTCCGTTGCTGAATTTGCTGCTTTGGGCACTGAGGGCATCTGAAACCAGAAGGGTGAAAAGAGGAGTTAATTTGAAAACATCGGTCCCCGTTTCCATGCTCCCAGTTTGCTCTTGACAAGAATCTGACCATGCAGAATTGATAATCTCCTCTTCTCCATGAAAACTGGAAAGCCCAGAGAAAGTTCTTGGGAGAAAAAAAAAAAACCAGGTACAAGAGCGTGGTGGGAAGCTCTTCTCACCCCGAGCTGCTGCGCAGTGGAGATCAGGGCAGTGGTTTGGCATCCAGGTGGCCCGACCGACAGCATCCCCGGTGCAGACCAGTCCTGACCATGACGGGAAAGTGCAGGGCAGGTTGCTTTCCCTCGCCGCTCATTTGAGGCTTGCAAGATAAATGTTGGAGTTGAATGACTAGACTGTGGAGAGCCAGCGCAGAAAATCAATTAAAATACCAATCGGCTTAGAAACAGGAGCTTTAATTACTTCACGGACAGGTCTTTAGAGGGGAAAGAAGCCATCACCTCTGAGTAAGACCTCCTCTACCTCTGTGCTTTTTATCCTGGGGGTCTCGGTGCATGTCTTCGACGTGTTTTCTGCACGTCAAAGAGTAGATGGCCGTATCTCCTTTGCGCTGAGCGAAGCATGGGCACGGGGCTTGCCTCTTGTTTTGTGGCGTGTTAGCTTAGCCACCTCGGGATGAGGGGCATCGGCTGTGCGGGCTGCCTGAGGTGCAGGTTGTAGCGTTCTCACTGTGGCCAGGCTTTGGCAGCTGGGCTGCGGAGAGGGATAAAACCGCCCGGCAGGGTGGCCAACCTCCGACTGAGGCTTAGGATTTTTACCTGGAGTAAAGTTGGCTCTCTGCGGGACCTGAGGCTCAGCAAGCAAGTTGTTCATCAGTGGACTGGGTCCGCAAGCCTGGGAGACAAAAGATGCCCTTGTGCACGCAGACTTGCTGACAAAGTGATGGGCCTTAGAGGAAAAAAATAACGCTTTTTCTCAGGGAACACCAGGCTGTAGAGCCTGTTTATCCTGTCTGCCTGTTTATTTGCTTTCTGCTGACTTACTGTAATGCATCCAGCATGGGCCTTCGGCAATTGCAGGAGCCGCAGGGATTTCAGCGGGTCTTTAGCAGCAGCGGCTGGCCCATGGTGGCCCATCTCCTCCCTCTTCAAAGCAGCCCAACACTGTTCGCCGTGCTGTTGCACAACCAAACCGGCATGTTAATAATACCCTGAGCGTGGAAAGTATAGAACAAAACAAGGCGGTGATGAAACTCTTGCAGGCTTTCCAGATGCCTGTCCACATCAATGTCCTGCTGGGAAGTACACAGAGTGAAATAAGGCTCAGTGGGAGCCAGCCAGGGAATGGTCTGCGCTCCTCCTCTCTCCTAGCTCGTGGATGAGTCTCGGGACACAAGGTTGCTCCGCAGGACGTGCTGCTGGCTGCCAAGAGAATGAAAGAGCTTGGGTTTATTTTTATGTAACTTTGGAGGTGGGGGAGTGGCGGGGGTGGGGGCAGGGG